>PITA01012236.1:43038-63047 GCA_004023965.1 Spilogale gracilis
GGGGGGGGGGGGGGGGGGGGGGGGCAACAGACCGGAAGTCCAGCGGGAGGGATACAGTTTGGGTTCTAAGAAGACTCTCCTGCTCTTCCAAGGTGGGAGAAAATTGATATCCTTATCTTCACAAGCAAGAATCCCGTTGGGCACCCTGGAACTGGAAAGGGTTTGGGGGGGCAGCCAGGACCCCTGAGCAGTCTCATGAGGAGGGAGGAGGGAGACCAAGAGGAAGGAGCTCTGAGAGAGCACAGGGAGAGTTCTGATTTCCGTGCTCTCTCAGGAGGAGACTGGCTAGCGCTTAGGGCAGCTAACGAACTCCTTCCCAAATTCTCCGGGAGGGACTGGGCTGCTCCCAGAGGGGGGGCCCTTTCTAACAAGGTGCCCCTGGGCCTTGCCCCTCCCTCCCCAGGAGCCAAAGCCGCCAAAGGTTCCTGGAATATAATGGATCATTTTCCAATTTACCAGGGTCTTAGAGATTACGCCGCTAATCCCATCAAAGACCATCTGCTTACATTGTCCCTCCTGAGCCAAAATAAATAGATCCTTTGCTCCCTGGACTTCAACTCCTCTGGGGTATTGTCGCCGGAGAAAGTTCGACAAGGCCCATCCCATTTCCCCCTCCCTCCCGCTGCGGGACGGACAGAAAAGGAGAAAACAAACTTAGCTTGTCTCAGGGGTGAAAGGTCACTTATGCCCCTGAGTCGCATTCTTCTTGGGAGCCCGCGACGCTGGGAATCCGCTGGGAATCCAGGGTGAGGGGCGGCTGGCCAGGGCCTCCAGGAATCAGCCCCCTGCAGGGGTGGGGGGAATGAGTTACTCAGTGGCCCCCCCACCTCAGCTCCAACCCATTCGTGGCCTCTTTGAGTCTCCCCCACCTGGGGCCCTTGGGGAGTTCCTGAGATCTAGCCTTCACCCCTCTCAGCAGAACTGTGGGGACAGGACACGAAAATGCACGGAAATACAAGCTAGAGTCCATGGAAAAGTCATTTATTCCGGAAGCTTTCCACCTTTCTTCTCTTATTGGTTTTTACTCTGTCGCTGGAGGGGGCTTCGCAAACAGGAGAGAAAGGCTTCAGGGAGCTAGGCGGGCAGCTCCGGGCTGGGACGTGGAGGGGTCCACACCTGCAAGCCCGACTTCAGGCCCCAGAAACCCAAGGAGACTCTGCCGGAGACAATAAATGAGCCAGGAAACAGGGCGAGGGAGCAGGGAGAGAGGGTGGGGACTCCCCAAAAAGGCAGTGTCTGAGCAAAGACCTACGGGTGGAGGGGATGGGGAGAGAGTCCAGCAGGCCAGGGTCAGCGGCGCCTTCCCATGGGTCCCCTGCCTCGGCCACTTGCACCCCATCCTGTCCCTCAACTACTACTTGTAGCTGTTTGGTAACCTGCTCAAGAACCTCACGGTGCCATTACTAAAAAAAAAAAAAAAAAAAGAGTCTTCTCTCCTATTTGGGGGAACCTGCTGGCTCCATCAGTAGAGAGAACACTCCTGATCTTGGGGTCCTGAGTTCAAGTCCCATGTTGGGCATAGAGCTTACTTTTAAAAAGGTGGTGGGGACAAAAGAATCTAGAGCAGCTGCTGTCCTAACCTCTGCGGGCTCCCCAGCTTTGCCAAAGAGCTGCCTGTTCAGGGCCACTGCCCAGACACACTTGGTCCCCACAAGGGCACATCTTTGGCCCTTGAAAAGCGGCAGGAGTGGCAGAAACCGACCCCATCAGTCGGTCCCAGCCTCCCGTCCCTCATCTGCAAAACAGAGGTAATGCCTCCCTCACGGGACAACCATCCAGGGGGACAGCACACAGTTTCTGGCAGGGCTGAGCCCATGGAAACCATTTGCTCAAGAACTTTTATAGGGGTGTGTATGGTGTTTACACGTGTAGGGACAAAATATGAATTTCCTAGTTATAGGACCTGCTCCCTTGGCGATGTTTGCTGGACAGCTGCATGTGGCGAGCACGAGGGGGATGAGGACTATACCCTGATTAAAGAGAGCAGAGGAGGATACACGTCACTGGCCTGCCGGACATGATATGTGTTCAGAAAAGACAGAAATTTCATGCAGAGGGAAAGAGATAACGTTCAATTGGGGTATTGTGCAATCAGGGTGGGCTTCATGAAGGAGTGGCACGAGGCCATGGTCCTTGAAGGATACATAGGCCCCCAGCATGCAAAATGTAGGAGAAAGCAGAGGATAGGAGCGGCTAAAAGCTAATGCCATCCTTGGCTGTAGTAGGGGAGAGTCACATCCAGATCAAGAAAGATGAAGAGGGCGCCTGGGGGGCTCAGTGGGTTAAAGCCTCTGCTTTAGGCTCAGGTCATGATCTCAGGGTCCTGGGACGGAGCTCTCTGCTCAGCAGGGAGCCTGTTTCCTCCTCTCTGCCTGCCTCTCTGCCTATTTGTAGTCTCTCTCTTGGTCAAATAAATAAATAAAATCTTTAAAAAAAGAAAAAAAGGAAAGAAAGATTAAGACTGTCACCCTACTTTGGACTGAGCTCTTCGGGGAGATACCAGTAGGCACGAGCCTGAAGAAGAGGATCTTTGGCCACAAACAGCGGTGGGGCAGGGGGCTCTGGAGAGGAGGCCACCTGGGGGGATTCTCCCTCCGCAGTAAAGTGCAGGGAATAATTACTTCAGGGCAATGGAGGCTTACCCTGAGCAGGTGTGGGAGACACCCTAAAATCATTCTTGAGAAAGAGGAACTAACTCTTCCAAAGCGAAGCTCTGTGAAGAAACTGCCGGAGACAAGCGGTGGCCTCAGTCTCGGCGTGTGACGGCGCTCAGTGCACCGGGCAGGAGGAGAACTGGGAACACAGACGGGGAGACAAGGAAGCACATTAGGTCTGGCCCGAGAGAGAAGGTTCCAAGGGCTAGAGAAGACAAAATACAGAGAATGTCAGGTCAAGAAGGGCCGCCCAGGGAAGATGGAGAAGGAATTTCTGGTTTGGGGACATGATTGAATGAGCTGGTTTCTAACACTCTCTCCGACGCCAAGATCCTAATACAAAGCGGTGCACAGATGTCCCCTGACCCTGAAAACCACAAGCTTCCTTGAAAGCTCCAGGAAAGCAGGAGCCCAGTCCATGGGTGTCATTCTCTATCTGTGCCTGGAAGAGTGACAGCCATTTAACAGGTGTCTGACAAATATCTGTCGAATGAATGAATGAATGAATGGATGGACGAATTAGACAATGCAGGTGAAAGTTCTTATAAACTGTAAAATAGTGCAGAAAATTAGAAATAGCAATGATAATCATTGACACCGAGTCGCGTTTTAAGTGCTTTGTGTGCATAAAGACAGTGTTACGGCCATTCGGTCAGAAGCCCAGGAGGAAGTGAGGTCTGGAGGAACCAGAGGGGACCAGGGAGGACCAGGGAGGACCAGCCCACAGACAGAGAGGACAGGATGAAATGCTTGTCTTGGCTGTGTTGTCCTGGCCTTGCCGGGCTGCAGGGCCATGATGATGCCACTAATTCAGAGTCTGAGGGGCGCCTGGGGGGCTCAGGTGTTTAAGCCACTGCCTTCAGCTCAGGTCATGATCCTGGAGTCCCGTGATCGAGTCCCACATCGGGCTCCCTGCTCCGCAGGGAGTCTGCTTCTCCCTCTGACCTTCTCCCCTCTCATGCTCTCTCTCTCTCACTCTCTCTCAAATAAATAAAATCTTAAAAAGAAAAAAAAAAGAGGTTGAGCTGAGCAATAGGAACGGAAATGATCCAGAAAGGGGATTCCATCTCAGAGTGAGGCCAAGGAGAAGGTGGCGTCCTCCACAGGGCCCATGTCTGCCGCCTAGAACACCTGCGTGGCTGGTCGACTGTGGGCTCCCTGCCGGGTCGCAGAAGCCCTTCTAGGTGGCCTGGCTGAGGCGGGGTTTCCTCGAGGGTCTCTGGCCTTTGGCAAAGCGAAGAACCAGTACTGGACGGCAGGATAAAATGAAAAGAGTTGCCATTGGCTACCTGCGGGATTTCTGCTTTGCTGGGAAAGGTTATGGGCGCTCTGTCTCTGAGGAAACTGGAGGAGAGAGGCCTGAAGGTACTGGGGCAGGAGTGGGTGAGGTAACAACGTCCTCAGGCCACCACTCTTTTATTTAAAAAAAAAAAAAAAAAGATTCTGCAGCCAGGTTCTTTTCCTGATCAGTCTGGGTTGGGGAGTCCTATCCCGACGCCCCCTTCCCCTCATCCAGATTTCTCAGACAGCGTTCCAAACCTCCCCTTTTTTGTACCCTTTTGCAAACTGGAAAACGAATCCTAGGGGCTGTCTGAAAATAACCCCAGAGAGGACGCATTTGGGTCCACTGGGTCCCTTCTCCGCCGCCTGCTCGGTCCTGCCCCGCGGGAGGGTGTGGGGCCGGGAGCGCGGCCCGCGGTTTGTGGCCTCGTGCTGCCCCCTAGTGTCCGAGGACCCTAACATCCCGCTCCCCCGGGAGGGACGCGAGCCCTCCGCGCCGCCGCGCAGGTGCACGTCCGCGTTCACGTGCGCACCCGCCGGGTCTCTCCGCAGCAGTGCAGTAAGCCGCCCGGGTGGCCCGCCGGGGCGCAGGTCACCGCCTCCCGCGCCTGCTCCTGACCCTCTCTCCCGGTTAACGGAGGCGCCCGCCTCTCCCTGGAGAGCCCAGGTCACGCCAGTTCCAGTCCCTCTGGCAGGCGCGGAGGGGCCAGGACCCCCTTGCTGACCGTGATGGTCCCCTCCCCCGAGGCCCAGGGTCGACACAGACACAGGTACGACCTCGGGGCACTCTGCAGTGTGCACGCACGTCAAGCTGTTGCGCGTCTGCAGCAGCCCCCCCCGGGGCTCACGGGGAAGGGAGGAGGAGCCCCCTTTCACAGGGGAGGACAGTCGGGCTGCTGGCGGATGGGTGGCAACGCCGGGGCGGGGGGTCCCGAGCCTCCTGGCTCCCGATCAGGCTCCTCTCGAGAGGACCGTCGGTCAGAAGCGCTGGGAGACGTACAGCCAGAGAGCCCCACGCGTTCCCGCAGGAAGGACGGGGACCCGCGGCGGCGGTGCGCTGTCCCCGAGAGCGGGTGCCCCGGGGGCGTCGGCGGCCGCGGGCCACTCGCGCAGGCGCCGTCTTGCGGCCCGCGTGCTCCTCCTGGTGGCCACGGCGGGTACTACCTTCCTCCCCAGGGAGAGGAGCGGGACGGGGCCGTGGAAGGGCAGCGCAGGGCAGGGCAGGGCAGGGAGGGGCTGGGCAGGGCGGGAGCCCAGGGTGGTGTCGCTGCAGGCGCGCAGACGTGGATTGCCCGGAAAGCAGACACATTTCTACCGAAATGGAAACAGATAAAACCCATTGGGAATGTATTTGATGTATTAGCGGAAGCCCTAACATTTCCTGAGCTCCGAGTCTTGGCCCCACACCGTTCTCTGTGATGCTCTGTCCTGCTCCCCCAGTGGGTGGGTGCTCACAGAGGCTCCGGGAACTTGAGCAACTGGTTGTGTGTGCTGAGCTGTCCTGGTAAGTAGTAGGGCTGGGCTGGAGCCAGACCCGGCTGCCTCCCTGCCTGAGACAGGGCTTGCCTCCATCCCATTCTCCCGACACAACCAACTGTGGGAAGGCCTGCCAGCCATAGTTATATCGGAATCCAGCAGGGAAGCCATCGCTCTTCTTAGGGGCACCTCTCATCTCCTCCAGCTTCGGGGAATGACTTCATCCTTGAAGGCAGTTTCCTGGGGAAACAGCTCACCCTGGAACGGACGTTGAAGCCAAACTAACATTTATACACAACACACGCCTCCTTGGGACACTGCCTGGTCGTGGGGGGTAGTGTGGAAGAGACAAGGAGACCTGAGCGATAGTCCAGAGCCTCTGAGAATGTAAGAAGCTAGTCAAGCAGAAGACATGTACAAAAATCTCGGAGATCGGGGAAAATATGATTAAAACAACAACAACAACAACAACACTGGGGCGCCTGGGTGGCTCAGTTGGTTAAGCGACTGCCTTCAGTTCAGGTCATGATCCTGGAGACCGGGGATCGAGCCCCACATCAGGCTCCCTGCTCGGTGGGAAGCCTGCTTCTCCCTCTCTCACTCCCCCTGCTTGTGTTCCCTCTCTGGCCGTGTTTCTCTCCGTCAAATAAATAAAATCTTAAAACAAACAAACAAACAAACACTGAGGGTGGGGGTTGGAAGAGGTAGAACTAAATGTGTCATGGGGGGGTTGAAGGTTTATGGAGAAGCAGCATCTTAACTGGGTGGGGGGGTGTTAGATGATTGGAAGAAGGGACCCGGAGAGGGAAGCAGGAGGGAGTGCACAGGGTCAGGGGAGGGCAGGTGCACGCAGGCCTCACGCCCTGGGCTGCATGGAGCTCAAGCCCAGGACGGACGACAGGCACCGGAAGGACAGGCACTGGAGGGACGAAAGGCTGGCGTCAGAGGGGAGCCCTGGGGGCCAGGCTGATGGGGTCAACCGTGCCCAGCACTGAGAGGCACTGAGACTCCTCACTTTCAAGCAGCCGCGTACTTAAAACTGTGCGTTAGAGCCCAATCTGTGTCGTCGCCGTGGAGGGCTTGCTCGTTTCCAGGAAGATGCAACCAGAGCTGAGCAAAGGGGTTGGTGAGCAATGGAGGATGGGCACATCGCGAGCTCGCGGAGACGCAGGGACTGGCCACGGGCTGCAGGCGGCACACTGCGGAAGAGAGGGGGCGGCAAATCCCGCCCAGAGGCCTGAGCGCTGCGGAGGGGTGGAACACACCAGTGTCCCTGGGCTCCGGAATGGGACGGTTCCGTGATTACTGTGGGAGGAGCAGATTCGATTCCACGTGGACAGCCCCCGGCGCGCTGCAGGTGTGGCTGCCCGGCAGCTCTTGGATGGCGGCGTTGAACTTGAGCCTGGAGATGAAGGTTACAGCACGCAGAACCATGGGCGCTCTCCTGAGGGGGGAGAGCAGGGAGAGGGCAGGGCCGTGTCGCCAGGACAGCGGCAGCAAGGCCTGGCATGTGTCACAAGCTACTGACTGAAGGGAGGGGGGCAGACCTGGCCTTCCACCAGCTTTGAGGTTGCTTGGGCCCCCGAAGACTGTGGCCTCAGGAGAGAAGATGGGGTGAACCCTGACAGGCCAATGAGGACTGACACACACTTCCTGGTTCCTCTCCAGAGAAGCTGGATGGCGAAGGAAGGAGAGAAGAAGGCAGCAGTTTGAGAGGCTAAGAGGGGTGACAGGGCTCTCCCTTCCCGGTATAGGAGAGACTGGAGTATATTTGCTTGTGGAGCAAGGGAAGGCAGGAACACTGCTCCCGGACCCAGTGCCGCTTGGGAGGGGAGAGCAGCGCAGCCGCTCTGCAGGAGGCTTAGCCCCCCCAAGCAGCGAGGGAGCTTCCTTCCCCAGGCACGGAGTCAGCAAACGGAGGTGGGTTGGGAAAGATCCTTTAGAATCACCAGAAAGAAAGCTCTGTGCCCAAGAGCAGCCAACGGGGGGCCGGAGCCTAAGCAAAGTGTGGGAGACTGAGAACCATCCTCTGGGAACCCAGCCATCACCTGTCCTGCCACCTCTCAGTGAGCTGTGTCCCCAGGGCAGTCGTGACACCAACCAGAAGGAACTGGGGGGCAATGGACAGAAAGATGGAGGCTGAGAGCTGGAGGCTCGGATACTATTTACTAAATTAGAAAACATAAAAATATCTAATGCTAGCAAAGGTACAGGCAATGAATGGACTATATACTCCTGGGACAATTTTCTAGAAGGCCAATTTGGCAATATGCATGAAAAGCTTTTCAAATCTCACACTCCGTGGCCTTCCTTTTAGTTCTAAGTGTTAAATCTAAGGAAATAGAAGATATGTACTGATACGTTTAGTGCTATGTATAATAGAAAAAAGGAAACAATTTTCTTTTATTTGACACAGAGAGATCACAAGTAGGCAGAGAAAGAGAGGGGGAAGCAGGCTCCCTGCTGAGCAGAGAGCCCGATGCGGGCCTCGATCCCAGGACCCTGAGATCATGACCTGAGCTGAAGGCAGAGGCTTAACCCACTGAGCCACCCAGGCGCCCATAAAGGAAACAATTTTTAAAAATTATTTGCTTTAAAAAAATTTTTTAAGGATTTTATTTGAGAGAGACAGCACCAGGAGGGGGAGCAGCAGAGGAAGAGGAAGACTCCCCACTGAGCAGGGAGCCCAAGGCGAGACTCGAGCCCCGAACCCTGGGATCATGACCTGAGCTGAAGGCAGAGGCTCAACCAACTGAGCCACCCAGGCGCCCTGAAGAAGGAAAACAATTTCAAGGCAATAGACCTTACTACGTGTGCAAGAGATAATACCAGGCAGCGTCTAAAAATGTAAAAAAGCATTTATTGAGATAAAATGATGACAATAGTAAGTGAAAAGAAAACTTAGTATACAAAAGACAAGTAGCTGACAAGGAGTCAAGGAGGAAGGGAAGCTGAAGACAGAGTCCCCAGCAAACAACAGAGTGAGCAAAAGGGGCACAGCCAGCAAAGAGTGAGGGCACTAAGATGGTCCATGGCCCCAGTTCCTTGTGCAGTCCCCAACCGACTCAACGGTCAACGGTCTGTGGCCCCACATCTGCACACGAGAACTTGTCTCCGTCTCATCCCTGAGCCGCACGGGGGGGAGGGGGCCTCTAACGCACCAGCAGTGCCACTGCGACAGTCCGACAGTCCGGAGAGAATGAGCCCTTCTGTCTACTTTGAAGCCTTCTCACTTCCTGTCCCTTCAGCTGGCTGACTTGCCGGTTCTTCCCCAGCACCCCTGGCTGTCACTCTCAGGGACCCCCTTTCTCATGCCTGTTCAGGTGGGAAGCTGCTAGTGAGGCCGCCTGGCCTGGCGTGCTTTCTCAACCTCGAGGCCTCTACGGGGCGGTGGTGTCTCCACGCCCCTTCCCTCCGGTGTCAAGCTCCCCCAGCGCGTGACCTGCACAGGCCGTGTGCGGATCGCGGGGGTATAAGTGTGGCAACAGCACAGCCCTCTTCCTTAGGAACTCCAGCAACGCAAGACTGCCCTCAAGGCTGGCCAGCAAGCTCCTTCTCTTCAAATCCAGTGGGCTCCATTCGGCCAACAGACTTGGATCTCTCTGTGAATCTGATGAGGCTGACCGCCCCCCTTTGTTGAACACATGCTCCCGTTTGGTTCAATAAACACTGACCGAACACGTCTTCATAGGATGATGAAATTTAAAAAAGGCCAAGACTCGATCTCTGAGTCTGAAGAGTTGAGCCCAGCTGGAGCCATTTCCTGAATTTAGCCACAGGGACCTCTGCCCTGGTCAGAAGGGCTTCAGGGGGATGGTGGAAGCGGGCTTCGGATGGCCCTGAGTGAAGGAGCAGAACCACCTTATGACAGGACGAGAGGCAGCAGAGTGCAACAGATTCAAAAATCTGGAGAAGGGAAATAAAAGAACTTTCCAGAAAGTCCCCGGGTGTGTAGGAGAACGGAGCAGGGGTTTTTTGTTGTTGTTTTTTACCAGTGCTTTAAAGTAACCTGAATTGGGGTTCAACACTTAAAAATGATGGGATTTCAAATAAAAATCTGGATTTCCAGCTTCATCGCAGAAACCGGAAGAGACAGCGTGCTGCTCTGAGCCGCACGGGCTCTGCAGTCGCCACCGCCCGTCACCCCCGCGGGAGTGCCACCGGCCAGGGCGACCGCGCCTGCTGGGCTCCCCGGGTCAGCAGCATCGGACACCCGCGCTGTCTTTCTCTCCTGGCTCTCGCACTAACCTGTCCCACCACGGCTTCCATGAGGCGGCCCACAAGTCGGCATGACGAAACATCCAGGCAGGGTTGCACAGGAATTTAGAGATCGGACAGTCGAATCTTCTCAATCCACAGAACACAGATCGGGTCACAGAACTTGAGAGCCCAAAAGAATTTTAGAGGTTAATTAGCCTTGTTTACAAACAAGGAAACGGAGGTGTCGATGAAACTGTGCCCTTCGGCGGGAGGCACTCCCGGGGCTCGCCTTGGCCCGCACCCTCCGCACATGCGCAGCAAGCCAAGCGCGGGAGTCCCCGCACCGGGGACGTATTGTGGGACAACGGAGGACACCAAGCCCCAGGGATGGAAGCCTGTGTCTTGACCTGGATGAGCCTCGATTTAACTAGATCCTGAGAACGGGCTTCCACACCGATTCCGGCAACAGCTTTCCCTTCAAAATGTCTTTTATCCAGGTCTTTCTCTGGTGACGGCTTCCAGCACACGGTGGAGGACACTATTGTCTTACTGTCTTCTCTTCATCGCTCACAATACTCATAGGGCCTGAGAGAGGACTTGGATCCAGACTCCACTTACAGCTTCTCCGGGAGCCCTGACCCTGACCCTGACCTAGCCCTGTGCGGCTGCCCACCTGCCTCCAGGGCAGCTCCCTTCAGCACAGGACACCCACATAATGATGAAGCCCAGGGACTCACCCTCTCAGCAGCAGCTTGCTGGCCCCGCTCTCGGTCCCAGGCACAGCGCTGCCCACACTGCAGCTTCAGCCCCCAGGGCTCCCCTTTCCTTTCCCGTCTTTGTTTCGCTGGCCTCAGGTAACTTTCCCTTCCATTTTTTCTTCATCTTGCAAGATAATATCTTGAGGGGCTGTTGGAAGAATCAACTGATACAACCTGGAAAAGCGCTCTGGAGGGCGCATGGGTGGCTCAGTGGGTTAAGCCTCTGCCTTCGGCTCAGGTCATGGTCCCGGAGACCTGGGATCTCAGGGTCCTCTCTCTCTGCCTACTTGTGATCTCTGTGTCAAATAAATAAACAAGATCTTAAAAAAAAAAAAAAAGTGCTCGGGAAACCGGAATAGATTTGACTTTCTTTTTCTCCAACTACCTATTTTTTTGGAGGGGAGGTGATGCCTCTCTCTCTCTCTCTCTTTTTAAAGATTTTATTTATTTTGGGGCGCCTGGGTGGCTCAGTTGGTTGAGCGACTGCCTTCGGCTCAGGTCATGATCCCAGAGACCCGGGATCGAGTCCCACATCGGGCTCCCTGCTTGGTGGGAAGCCTGCTTCTCCCTCTCTCACTCCCCCTGCTTGTGTTTCCTTTCTGGCTGTGTTTCTCTCTGTCAAATGAATAAAATCTTAAAAAAAAAAAGATTTGATTTCTTTATTTGACAGAGAAAAAGGTCACAAGTAGGCAGAGAGGCAGGCAGAGAGAGGGAGAAGCAGGCTTCCTGCTGAGCAGAGAGCCCGATGCGGGCCTCAATCCCAAGACCCTGAGATCATGACCTGAGCCGAAGGCAGAGGCTTTAACCCACTGAGCCACCCAGGCGCCCTCTTTTTTTTTTTTTTTTTAAGATTTTATTTATTTATTGGACAGATAGCTAGCTAGAGAGAAAACAAGCAGGGGGAGTGGGAGATGGAGAAGCAGGCCTCCAGCGGAGCAAAGAACCTGATGTGGGGCTCGATCCCAGGACCCTGAGCCCAAGGCAGACGCTGCACGACTGAGCAATCCAGGCGCCCCCATTTTGTTTTTTAAAAGATTTTATTCATTTGGGAGAGAGAGAGAGAATCCCAAGCAGGGGCAGTGCTGCCCACCCGCCGGATTCGGGGTTCCATCTCACCACCCCGGCATCATGACCTGGGCGGTATCACGAGTCAGAAGCTGGGCCAACTGAGCCTCCAGGCTCCCGCCAAGCTCATTTTTAAATCCCATTCCACACACACAAGGGCAGTCCCCCCATGGATGATAGGGGAGCCTGCCAGAGCCCCGTTACGAGCGCGGCCAGGGGCGCGCGCCTGTCCTTCCGCACCCCGCCGCGCCTCCGTCCAGCCCACGAACCACTAGCGAACGCCGTCTACCCCATACACCTGACGCTCTGCTGCTTCCTGCTGCTTATCTACGAAGGCTCTACAGACGGTTTTCCCGCGGTTCATCCCGGGGCGCGGGGCGCCCTGCCGTCCCCGAGAGGGGCCCCGCCAGCGCACGGACTGGCACGTGGCCGCGACCCTCTGCGCGCGAGGCCGGCCTGGGCTCTTCCCCGTGGGGTCCGCTGCGGGCGCACTGGGGCTCGGCGGGGAGATCTGCGCGGGGCGCACGGCTCGAACCCCCAGAGCTGCACCTCGGTGCGGGCTGCCCAGGGCGGGGGCGGCGCTGAGATCGCGCATGCGCTCCCTCTGCTCCAGGCCCGCGCCACAGCCAGACGCTGCGGGGCGCCCGCTCCGGTTTTTTTCCCCCCATCCGGGGCTCAAGCTTTTGTGTACGCCTGCGTCTTTTCCGGGCTCCGATTGGCTGATGACCCCGTCCGTCCCAGGGTGGCCAATCGAGTGAGCGTCGAGGTGGGGGCGCTGGGCGGGGCTTCGGGTCTCTGTCCGCGCCCGCGCCGGTGTGGACGCGCTTGCCCGCCGCTTGACCATCAGCCGTTGCCTCCGCGGCCGCGTCGTGGCGGGGACGGGCAGTGAGCAGGTGACGGGCCGATGTAAAGGGCACTGGCCGCGGCCCACGGGCACCTGCTGTGTGCCCGGCGCTCCCCCGCGCGGCTTCCGGCCGCCCCTCGCCCTCTCCGCCGTAGGGGAGGTGACCGGCCTTGGGGTCGCCAGGGGCGGGCCCGGCGCCTCCGCGTCCCTGGCTTCGGTCGCCGCAGCTCGGTCCCCAAGCGGCCATCGCCGGGCCCCGGGCCGGCCCGCCCTGCGCCTTCCAGGTGCCCGAGGCGCCGAGGGGAGCAGCCCGGGGCCACCGTGCCCTGGGCCCTCGGGTGCACCAGCTGTGAAGTCTGCCAACAGAAACAAGCGTGCAGGAGCCACGTTGGAGCCTGGGGTGCGGCCGCCTGTGTCCTCACATCCGCTCGCTGTTCCCGAAACGCTTCCACAATCACAAGGCTGGAAAACCTACTCTGCCCATGGGACTGAGAAGTGAGTCAGAAGAAAGAGCGAGGGCGGCCTGGCCTCCTGGGCTGCGACAGCCACATACGCCCTCTGCTTCCTGCTGCTCCTTGGGGACGGGAGCCCCGGGGGTGCGAATTCTTCAGGAGTCCGATCCACACATGTTCTCAGCCGGCTTGGACCGGGTGCTCCGGCAGGAGCTGCAGAGTAGAGGAGAAGTTGCAGAAGGGCAGCGCCGCCTGGAAAAACAGTCCTCCAGGTTTGCAGCACTCGACAGTTTACAAAGCACACAGCTCGCAGAGCCTGGCTGGACGCACTGTGTGCCAGGCACTGAGCTTAGATCCAAACATGGACAAGTCAGTGCGTTTGCATTTTTTATTTTTTTTGTAATATTTGTATTCATTTATTTGGGGGTTGAGAAAGAACAAGCGGGGGGAGTGCAGGCACAGGGAGAGGGAGAAGCAGGCTGCCCACGAAGCAGGGGGCTGGACCCCAGGACCATGGGATCGTGACCTGAGCCAACGGCGGAGGCTTCACCGACGGAGCCACCCAGGGGCCCCTAGTGCATTTTTTAAAAAAATATTTTATTTATTTATTGAGAGAGTAAATGAGTGAGAGCATGAGAGGGGAGAAAGTCAGAGGGAGAAGCAGATGCCCCGTGGGGCTGGGAGCCTGATGTGGGGCTTGATCACAGGACTTCAGGATCATGAGCTGAGCTGAAGGCAGTGGCTTAGCCAACTGAGCCACCCAGGGGCCCCTAGTGCATTTTTAAAAACAGATTTTATTTATTTGACAAAGATCACAAGTAGGCAGAGAGAGAGGAGGAAGCAGGCCCCTGCTGAGCAGAGAGGCAGACACGGGGCTTGACCCCAGGACCTTGGGATCATGACCTGAGCAGAAGGCAGAGGCTTTAACCCACTGAGCCACCCAGGCGCCCTCTGGTGCATTTTTTAAAGGAGCTTTCAGTCCACTCATGGAGAGAAAATAGAAAGTAGTACCTCCACTTTGGGTAGGATGAGGTGGGCACTCTATAAAGAATGGGTCACATTCCCAACACGGCTCACAGCCACGGGGGAAGGCAGGGAAGTCAGGAAAAGCATTATGGAGGGCAAGCTGTGGGAGTGGGGCTCTTGAAGAGCCAGGTAGGTTTCCAAGGTAGAACGGTGCAGAGCAGTTGGGGCCCACAGACCACCTCTGACTTGAAGTCATCCAGTCTCAAGTCTTTGACAAGTAACAATAACAAAACTAAGGACTAACACTTACTGAGCACTTACTACGAATCAAGAATGGTTTTCGTTCCTCGGGGGTATCCTTCAGGGGCCTGAGAAGTGTCATCTTCCTTTACCAAAAGAAAGCCAGGAGTCTCTAAGGTTGCACTGGGTATTCCTGTGAAGGAACGGTTGGGCCTTTAGAACCACATCTTCCCTAGGTTCCCATTGCCCTGAGCACCGTGACAAGCCCCACAGGCCATTCCTGGGGAGCAGAGGACCTGTACCCCCTCCCCACCCCTTGATGCACCCCAAGAATGCATCAGTGAGTGTTCCCTTGTTGAGCTGAGCGCAAGGCTAGGGCCCCCTGGCTGGCTCAGTGGGGAGAGTGTGACCCCCAACCTCGGGGTGGTGAGGTGAAGCCCTGGGCTTGGGGTGTGGAGATTATTTATTTATTTATTTATTGAATTTATTTATTTATTTGACAGAGAGAGAGATCACAAGTAGGCAGAGAGGCAGGCAGAGAGGAGGAAGCAGGCTCCCTGCTGAGCAGAGAGCCCGATGCGGCCTCGATCCCAGGACCCTGAGATCATGACCTGAGCTGAAGGCAGAGGCTTAACCCACTGAGCCACCCAGGCACCCTGTAGAGATTATTTAAAAAAAAAAAAAAAAAAAAGGTGAGCACAAGGCTAGTGAGTCAAGTAAGGCTTTGGTAAAGGCCGGTCACGGTAGGAACCACGTTTGTGGCTCAGCTCACCTGCACAACTCCATCCACTACACGTGTGCTGCTCAGAACTCCGATGTGACTCTCTTCTTGCCCAGTGGTCCCCAGCCTGCCTTCGTGGTCCTTGGAGTCCCCATGTCCTGAGGTCGACTTCATGGGTGACCAACACCAGGAATGACTTTCCTCTTCGGAAAAACCTCCCTATGCCCCGGGCCATCTACCCCGCAGGCCTGAACAGGATGACCTCTCCTGGGACTGCGGATGGCTCCCGTGTGTGCCTCTCAGTCTGAAACAAAACCTCACTTCTCCAGGCAGACCCAAGGCTCAAGCCCTGCCGCTCGGTCAGAATTCCAAGTGTGAGTCCCAGAGCCACTGACCCTCTACCTTTCCTTCCTCTTCTGCCTTCACCGGGCATTTTCCAAGTCCAATAATTCTACCTCTAATCCCTACTAAGGGGTCCCCAGCTGGCTCAGTCCCTGGAGCGAGCAACTCTTGATCTTGGAGTCATGGGTTGTGAGTTCGAGCCCCAGATTGGTTGTAGAGATTACTTAGAAACAAAATCTTTAAAATGTAATAATAGGGCGCCTGGGTGGCTCAGTGGGTTAAAGCCTCTGCCTTCGGCTCAGGTCATGGTCTCAGGGTCCTGGGATCGAGGCCGGCATCAGGCTCTATGCTCGGCAGGGAATCTGCTTCCTCCTCTCTCTCTGCCTGCCTCTCTGCCTGCTTATGATCTCTCTCTGTGTCAATAAATAAATAAAACCTTACAAAATAAATAAAAATAAAATGTAATGATATTTGCTAAATTCACCCTCTCACTTGTAAAGGATCCTGACCGGTCCTCCCACTGGTCCTCCACCCCACTGTGGGAAGGAGGTTGCACTGGCAGGGAGCTTTCTGAAACGCCGATCTGACCAAGTCCACCTTCTACATACAACCCTTGGACGACCAAACGTCTAGAGACTAAAACCCAGGCTGTGGCAATAAGGCCTTCCCGGTGAGGCTTCTGTCTCCCTCTTCTGCTTTTCCCGCCGTTCGCTTGACCCGCACCACAGCCTTCTATCTCCCGAGTACACGGTCGTCCTTCCGGCCGCCCGTGCTCTTCCTGCACCGGGAATGTCTTCCCCGGCTACGTTTCCCAGGCACGCATGTCTTCAAACCCGGCTCCAGCCCGGAGGCCTCCCCTGGTGTCTCCTCGCTGGGATTTGGGTGTGCCTCGGGTCTGATCCCGTAGTCCATCATGTTCCTATGTGAGCTTTCCCGCAGGCCCCTGACTCACGTGTCAGCCGTTGCTTCACTGGGCTCGTGTCTAAGCTGTGAGCCGCCCCGCCCTCTGTCTGGGGGGAGTTCACACCCAGTGGGTGCTCAGTATGCGTTGGTTGCCTTTCAGACGGAGAGAGCAGGAGCTCAGCTACGAAGGACCTGTCAGGACGTGGAGCGGGCTGCTGGGCTGGTCTAGGGTCCGAGGGAGGCTCGGCGGGAGACACAGACGAAGCCTGATCCCGAGGCGGTGGTGGCTGTCTGGGGGCCCCGGGAGCTGGGGAGTTTGGAGGCTTCGATGTCAGATGAGCAGAGCTGCCCCCCAGTTCGGAGGGCGGGCCGGGGGAGGGAGGTTCGCAGCTCACTCCATGGCAGCCAGGGGACACCGAGTGCCCACGGCTGGCGCGCGACCGGCCAGCTCCGGGCTAGGCTGCGTGCAGAGATGTCGGCGCCCCCACGGGGGGCACTGCCGCAGATGGGGCTGCGCGGGGACACCGGGTCAGGAGAGGAGAAGCTGTGCTGCAGACACGATGCTCAGTCTCCGCGGCGTATCTGCCGTGCACACCAAGTCCAGTGCGGCATCGCCCGGGGACCCGGGCCCTCCGGCGGCTCCGGCGACTCCCACAGCAGTCCGGCACCAGGCTGGTCTCGGGAGGGATGCACCCGGCTTGCCCTGACGGCCCATCGGCCAGACGCGGTCCGATGACCTGGCTTGCCGACACGGTGACCAGGAAGGAGTGTTCCGTCCAGGAAGAGGAAGAGGACAGAAGTAATGCCTACCCAGGACACTGGGCTGCGATGCCCGCGGCCTCACGGCTCTGGGGGGTGGGCCTGTGCGTCCTGCCCGCGGTGGGGGGTTGCCCTCGCAGGGTCTGGGGAGGCTTGGACCTGTCTGGAAGGCCGCTCCCCAAAATGACCAGAGGGGCTCTGCTGCAGAAACCCCCTGCTTCCCACTCTCCGGGCGGGCTTCTCGACACACGTGCCCCCCCCGGTGTCGGCGTGAGGGAGGACCCCACGCAGGCCAGGCTGGGGGACCCGGAGGCCGTCTCGAAGGGGCCAGTGCACACTGCCAGAGCAGGGTCGCATGGGAGGACTTGGGAAGTCCGTCTGCACCCCGTTTCTCTCTGCCACAGCAGAGGGAGCAGCGAGGTGGGGTCTGCAGTGGCCCCGGGAGGGACGCCGTCCAGGCCGCGCAGCATCTTACAGACGAAGACCAGGCTGGAGCACCGGGGCTGGCCGGCCCCCACAACACAGTGGGCACAGACCCTGCAATGGGGGGCTCCTCGTGTCCCTCTGCGCCTCACCAGCACAGCCCGTGCACACTGCCGCACTGAGCCAGACCCTACATCTGCCCCCCTGCCCCAGGCGGGGCGGCACCAGACTGGGGGGCCCTCTGGGGCATCCTCAGAGAGTAGGGAGATGTTCCCTCCCTGCTTCATTAAAGCTTCCGGTGGCTAGAGCCCGTCGCCCCCATCACCCGGCCCCCTGTCACCCTGTCCTGGCCTGACCTCGGACACTGCTCCTCCGCCTCCTGTGCCCCAGGACCCCACCCCTGCGGCTTTCCCCAGGACAGCGCTGGCCCACGCAGGATGGCCTCTGCTTCTGCCGGAGCACCTGGAGGAAGGGCTCTGCGGAGACCTGGGGGACCCCCATGCCATCGCGCTGAGCGGACCCTCGGGCCACAAGGGCCTCTCCGCTGCCGCCAGCCGCACCAAAGAAACCAGATCCAAGCCCAAGTATCAGAAACGTGTATTCTTTTTCTTTTAATAGTAAACCTCTTTACAACAAATATAGTGAAAGAGTTTTCAAACAAAACTCCTAAGAATCCCGAGGATTTTTTGTCTTCTTATTGTGTAGAATACTAAGAAAGCATCACCATACAGCACGGAAAGAAATATTGAAAACAAATCAACAGCCACACACTTGGACTAGCCCTGCCCTGGACCCAGGAGCAGCCCCGGGAGTGTGGGTGATTGTCGGGTTTGGGGGGCAAACTGTGCCTCCCCTCCCTCTCCCCCTTGCCTCTGGGACTTGAATGGGGAAGACAAAGAGAACCCAGATTCTCCATGGAACATTCCAGCCCCCTGCCCCCACGCAAATCCCACGCCTTTCGCCTTTCACCATCGCCGCTGGGGTGGACAGAGGTGGTGGAGGAGAGGACAAGAGTCCCCAGGCTCCAGGTCTCTCCTCGACAAAAGCCTGAATTCACCCCCACCCCATCCCAGGGGATTCCGAAGAGTCAGTTAAAATATATATATAGATATAGATATTTCTAGATACACTTTTACATCATTTCTGTCTCTCCAAAGAAATAAATAATCATCAAGAGAAGGTGCATTAATTCCTTCCTGTCCAAGGTGGGGAGGGCTGGGTAAAGCTCAGGGTTTACTCTGCTGCACTGAGCACCCTGCCCGGTGAGGGGAGGGAAAATGGTGCGTCCCAGTGGAATGCAAGGGCCCTCTTGGCCACGGTCCCTGAAAGCTGTAAGAAGGCTGGGGAGGGGCAGGGCATGGGAGAACTCCAGTGATTGATTACTTTGGCAAACGCCCAGTTCTTAGGAGGAAGGAGTAGGTGGAGGCAAATGTAGCTTTGTGAGAGGAAGAAATGAAGCCCCTCCCTTGAGGTCTGGGTTCCCAGGGACCCAGGCATCTGGCCAGCCAGAAGCCCCTACCCCCAAGAGAAACCTTGGGATTCTGAACTGCAGAAATGTCACACGTTCATTCACAGCCCCACCCCCTGCCCCCAGGGAGAGAGAAGACACAAGCGCACACACATACACACTCACACATGGTAATCAAAAGCCAGGTTTGCCATTACAAGACAGAGGGCAAAACTGGTGAATATTGCACCGTGAACCACGGGGGCTCTCGTCCCCACTGCGTGGCTAGTGGTGGCCAAGCCCAGCTTCCACAGGTGAGCGGATGTGGGCAGGGAACAGCCTGAGACGGGAAAGCCGGTCACTCGAGCTCTACTGAGTACCTCTCACCCACTCAGCATTGCCTGCCTGCCAACCACGTGCCAGATGCCGGGCCAGGCTCTGGGGACGCACGCACAAGACCAGCCCCTGGCGCAGTGCGAGGGTTTGTCAGGTCTCCTTGAGTCCTGCAGCCCTCCGGGAACCCACAGCCAGTCGGGCAGGTTGGGCTTCAGCTCTGAGTAAGGGTCACGGCCCAGACAAAGCAGCAGCTTCAAGAAGGAAGAGGAACAGGAGTGCCCCCCGAAAGCAGGCCTGGGGTAGGGGGAGAGCAGGAAGGGCAGCTGCATGTGCGCAGAGGACCGTGGACCAGGCGGCCCCTGGTGTGCGGAGCCCCAGAGAGCCGGGGCCCCAGGGAGAAGCAGAGGGGGCACCTGGCAGCTCCCCTCAATGGTGGTCCCAACCTGCCAAAGCGGGGGGTGCACAGGGGCAGGGATGGTGGCAGGGACAGGCTGGAAAGGCATGGAGCTGGAAGCCAGGGTCGTGCGGCACGGTGACCCTGTCCCTCTGAGGACACCAGGCAGGCAGGCGCGCGCACACGCCCCCGGAGCTCGACTCACATGGAATCGTGGATAGGCCCAGACGGGCTCAGACAGACAGACACACACACACACACACACACACACACACACACACACACACACGACGCCCTCGTGAATACTCTCAGGTACACGGGCGGTCACACACACCCCTGCTTTTGGTTCCTTCCCTGCGTCAAGTGTGGGAATACTGCCAGTGGCTGGGTCACAGAGGCAGGACCAAGAAGCTGGGATGGCAGCCCAGGGAGGGGTGCGTCCCCGGGACAGAGAGCCCGCATGCAGGGGAAGCGCTGGGCCGGATGCCCCCGCCACCTGCATCCATCACCTGCCCAGTCGGGCCAGGCCCCTCCCCTGCCCCCCCCCCCCAGTCTGATCTGGGCTCCAGCCTGAGGCCCTGCAGAGGGGGCAGGCTCGGGGAACAAGAACAGCAGAAAAGTCTCGTCTGTACAGTACGGGCCGCTTGAGTCATTATTATTACAATATACTTTGACAAAAATAGAATCTCATTTCATATCAATACAACAACAACAAAAAACAAGTTTCCTGGACTGTTACACTGCTAAC
>PITA01012237.1:0-62933 GCA_004023965.1 Spilogale gracilis
AGGGCTCTCCTCTGCGAGCACTCTCACTGAGCCTGACCTGCAAGCAAAGCTCAACCAGCGACACGCGCACACAGCAAGAAAACGTGGTGCCCACGGGGTTCCGAACTATGTGCCGTTTCAGGCGTCCACTGCGGGCCTTGGAACATGTTCCCGCTGGTCAGGGGGCACTACTGGGTCCTTTCTGAGCAAAAAACTTCACTAAGATGTACCATTCACTTCCTTGGGAAAACATAAATATTGAAATCTAAGTGAATGTTTTCTTGACAACACAGGCATTATAACCAACGGTTGTGCGTAGGGCTGCGTCTTTGCTTTTCCAAAGTCAGCTGAAGAAGCAGGTGGTGGCTGTTCGGGGGTTGGCTGCAGGTTGGGGGATACACGATATTCACTCCACAGCCTCGAGCCCCTATGCTTCTTCTCACTGTGTCAGAAGACAGGGAAGAGAAGGATGATGTTCTGACCCTCGTGGGAGAGGAAAGCCTGAAGTTCCCTGCCTGTCTGGATTTGAATCCTGCTGTGTCCACACTGCATCATTGTCTCTGAGCCTGTCTCTCCCCCACCGAAGGAGCAGGGGAGGCTCCTAGGGCAGCCCAAGGGCTGAGTGAGGCCTGCATGGCCATGTGCCCCCACGGCGTTGATCTCATGCTCCCCGACCACTGGTGAGGGTAACCTAGTCACACCCACTTCTGGCCCTGCAGGGCTTCCAGCACCAGAGAGCCCCCAGCATCGCACTTCCGGTTTGCCCAAGGCTCCGTGAGCTTCTGTGGGACAGTCAGGACTTCCTGTGCTAGGCTCCGACCTCCCACGCCAGCTGCAAGTTGCCAACAACTGCACGATGTGCTTATGGTGGGCACCAAGGGAGGCCCCCAGAGGGCCGAGGTGGGCTCATTCTGGGAGCGGGGAAGGATGCATTAGGCCTTCCCAGCAGACAGAATGAGTAGAGGACTAAACAACAGTGAGCCAGGAATCCCGCCTAGCACACAGCAGGGTGCGCATGAACAAGAAGACAGAGAGCCTACAGCCAGAGGGACTCTCTGGACAGACAGCTGTGCGGACCCTGCTAGAGGCTGCCGCTCTGCCCCACATCTTGGGGGCCTGCTTCCTTCCCAGGGCACAGATGCTCTATGCCTGGGACAGTGAGGACCTGTGTAAGGTCAGGGATAGGAGGGCAGAGTCCAGACGCTGTACTCGGAGGGGCAAGGAAGGCAGCAGGAACAGTGCATACAGCAGACACTCAATAATGGAGCTCACTGGACACAGGCCTTTTTCTCTCAGGGTCCCACCTGCCGGGTGAGGGGAGGGCATCTCTGGGAGCCCCTCTGGGGTTGGCCCTGTTGCCTGGCCTAGAAGAAAGTTCTAGAAAGGGCTTTCCCCATCCCTGTCTGCCACTGGGCACCTGCACCCCAAGGCTCATCAAAACAAAAGTCCAGGGATGAGGGGCTGGGGGGGCTGGGGTCTCCAGCAGTAGATGCTGTGGGAGTTGCTAGGAGAGGCCCGCTGGGCACTCGGAGGACTCCCTGCACGGACTCACCAGAAAGAGAAGCCGGTTGGCAGACAGCAAAGCAGGACAGGCACAGGGAAGCCGTGCGGTCCCAAGGGACCACGCCTCCTCCAGCCTCTGGTCACGGCAGACCCCCAATCTCCTGCCAATACCAGGCATCTGCCCCCTCCCCCTGGGCTGTCCTGAAGGACTACCAGGAACCGTGCCTCCCAGATGGGCCACCTGCCCTTCTTGTACCTGGACTGGGGCTCAGCCTGGCATCTCAGAGCAGCCGCCGCTGCCTCCCCTGGCCACCGCCTTGGCCAGTTGTCAAACCCTGAGCATGGAAGTCCCCCAGAACCACAAGTATGCTGAGAAGCACATGCTGCTCGGGCCACCCGCCAGGGGTCCGAGCCGAGGGTCCCAGCATCTGGGACGTGGTGAACAAAAAGGTGAGGCCAGCAGCATCCTCCCTCAGGACTCATCACATCCTGCCCCCAGAAATGTATGATTATTAAGAGATAACCACCCGACCACGTGCCCAGGTCTCTGTTCTGACCTCCCAGGATGGCTTCTCTGCTACTGTGGTCCCACAGTAGACGAGGTTGTTTTCTCAGCCTTCAAACCAACGCCTTGCAGGACATTTCCCATTAATCAGCACCCAGGTGGCCACCCTCCTGGCTTCTCCCCTACAAGCTGCCACGTGGTCTGTGGGCCCCTGGAACTACCAGCTACCCTGTGCACAGGGTAGCCTCACCTAGGTGCCGTCCAGGGGCCCATGGCTTGCCCTGAGCCTATCTTGGTGAGGGTGAGCCCCCACACCGGCGCCTTCCTGCTCTGCTCAGGGACCCCATAGCCTCCGCCCCTAAGGTGACACCCTCCATCCCTCCCGCAGGTGCCCCCTCATCTGGTCCTGCTGCCTGTTCTCCGCAGTCTGGCCCCGTCCCAGTCTCTCGCTCTTTCTGGGCACTGCCTGTTCCTCTCCAGGAGCACAGGCAAGCCCACTCCTCCCACAGGGCAGATGCAGCGAGCCAGCAGGCCTTGAGAGCCGGGTCAGCGCAGGGGTGCAGGGCTCCTGTCCTCACTGACCTCCTTCTCCTCCCCGCCTCCTCACCTGCGGCACCAACAGCAAGGTCCAGCCCTGAGCTCTCCTCCAGTCTCTGAACTGCCCCCACAGGCCTGTCCCCCGCCCCAAAGTGCCACAGGATACCTGCCCCTGACATGCATTACCTGTGTCTGCCACAGAGCAAGCTCCCCTGCCACCCCTGGCCGGAAGGACCCGCCCCTCCCTGCTCTGCCCGCACGTGCCCACCTGCCCCAGGGCACCTGCCTCTGCGGCCCCACCGCAGCCCCTCCCCAGCCCCGCCCTCTTCACCTCTGCGGGCCCTGCCTCCTCTGTGGACCTCACGCTGCCCCGCCCCTGCCCGTCAACCCTGCACCTCGCCCCTGCTTCTCAGTTGGGAGGCTCAGCTCTCACCCAGTTTCCCCGCAGACCCTGGGGGCAGCCATGGCCCCTCTCTCGGCTGCGCCCACCCGGGTCACTCCCCTCCTCATCCCGCCCTCCACGCTTCAGCTCATCTGCTGAGTGGCAGACTCACCAGATTGGGAAGGAGTCGGGAGGTCCAGCCCACACCGCACAGGGGCCCCTCGGTGCCCCCCCCCCCGCCCCACCGGGCCAGGAGCCTTCGGACAGCGAGCCCAGCTGCGGCTCACGTATGCACCTGGCCTCAGTCCCTGCAACAGGACCCGTATTCCCGCAGGACTCAAAGTTTACAGTCGAACAAAGACAAAGCCAGTCAAAGGAAAGGACCAAACCATTGTTTATCTGCTGGTCGAGGCACCCCCCCCACACACACACCCACCGCAGCCGGGGATGGAAGTCTGCTCTGATGGAAATGGCCCTCCTGAGCCCACCACGGCTGGCAGGTTGCCAACGATCTTTCTGGAACCAGCCAGGCGGGCAGAAGCACCTGGCTGGTTCTCCAGTTTATCTCCACTGCAGACTCCTTCAAGTGGGTGTTCTGAAACCTGCCTGGCCAGACAGGCTCAGCTCAGGGGGTCTGGGCCAGAGTTGGGGCACACCAGCAGAGAGGCCCTTCACTGGTTCATTCTCCTTCATTTAAACTAAATCAAGCTGCTGTTTATTTGTGTGTTAGCTTAATGCTCTTTTCCTACCTCTGCTTGAAATGAGCTCTTGGGAATGAAGGGAGAGAGGTCCTTTTATGGTTTCAATCTTGACTTAAGTAATTGGGCAGAAAACATTAACTTCTACATGAAACAGAGAGCTGAGACTGTTGTTTTATGTATTTTCCTGCTTATATTAATAATAATAATAATAAACATAATTCATGCACCTGGCAGAAAACAGACTCAACAAGATAGTTTAAAGAACATGTTGAAGGTGCCCCCACCTTCATGACCTCTCAGTGGAGTCCCACCTGCTGTTTACATCCTGCTTTCTCCTCCCTCTCCAAAACTCTGAACTACTACTCCATGTGTGGCAGCTGCAAACTGCTTTAGCAGAGGACGCCATCTTAGGGATGCCAGGAGGGAATGTGAGCCTCTCCAGCCTCCCCTGCCTCCCCAGCCTCCTCTGCTTCCCCTGCCCTCGGTCTGGAGCCAGGGAGGAAAGCGTGCTGGTCCCCAACAGGATTTAGGCAAACGTGTGTCCCGCTGGGCGGGAGCCCCAGGACCCAGGCCCACGAGGGCTGTCCATTCCCAGTGATAGGATGGCTCTCACTCTGGGGACCGTGTCCTACTGCCATCTAGGGAGGAAACGGGGAAGCAGGCCTAAAGAAGCCTGGCTGGAGACCAGTTTGGACAATATTTCACCATATTTGTGAACAACCGCATCCCCGTGGCCTCGGCAGCGTCCACACAAGCTACATGTGCAGAAGCCTGGTTTGTGGCCTGCCTCTGTGTTGAGCATACCTCACACACAGTCCCCACGCTCTGACCTAGATCAGGACTTGTCCTCTTCAGAGCAGAGAGCATTCTTTCCAGGGGTCGCCGAGCACCTTCTCAGCCAGCAGGCACGGGGGATGTGTCCGATTTCCCTCCTCAGAAATGGCCTGCCGTGAACATCTCAGTTATTTCCATATGGTTATTAAGGCACAGTAGCTGGGCAATTCACAACAACTTACAACAACACCAGCGATGGAAACGTTTGCTCTATGGCTGCTCCAGTGCCCAACCCAGGCCTTTCCCAGGCCCTTAGAATCCTGGCCACTCCCAGTTTGGACCTCTGGGCCCCAGCAAGAAACTAAAGTTCTGTGCTGTCCCTGCTGTGCTAATGTCCTGGGGTCACCTTAGCAAAGCACCACAGGCTGATGCCTTAAACAGCAGAAAGGTACTGTCTCCCAGGCCCAGGGGCCAGAAGTCCAAGATCAAGGTGCCGGTTCCTCCTGAGGCCATGAGGGAGGATCTGTGCCAGCCACTCCCCAGCCTCTAGGGTTGACTGGAGATCCTTGGTGCCCCATGGTTTGTAGAAACACCACCCTGCCCTCTGTTTTCATGTTCACATGGCATTCTCCTTGTATGTATATCTCTGTCCAAATTTCCCCTTTTTAGAAAGACAGTCATATTAGATGAAGGGTCATCCTACACCAGAATGATTTCATCTTAACTCATCACATCTGCAATGACCCCATCAGGTGTACTATTCTGAGATCCCAGGGTTAGCACTCCAACATGTGAATTCTGAGGAGAAACAATTCAACCCCCAATACACACTGGTCCTCAACTCAACTCTACCTTATGTGCCTCTGTGTGCACCAGGCAAACACCTCCCAAATGATGTTCCTCAAATATTATCCCCACAGGAAGTTAACAGGTGGTAGGTACAAGGGGGGCTCTTTAGGCAAATAAGTCAGAGAACCAGTAAGTTAAATGGTGTCTTCCTTCCTTCCTTTTTTCATTGCAGGACTTCTCAGAGCCTTTAATATGGTCATCTGTACTAGAAGTGTCCAAATAGGGAGGAATGAGGTGCAGCTTTTCCCTAATTATTTCACCACAGAAATCTTTACTCAAGAAGTCTCACGATAGCCAGGAATAGGGGTGGAGGGGCTTTGAGTCTAAAGGCCTCAATCCCCACCCCTTTCTGAAACCCTGTGAGACCCACTGAAGTTCAGCAACAGACGTCTTCTGAATGAATCCACCCACAAAGTAAGAAATGGTGAGGCAGGGTAGAAACACCACCGCCTGCCAGCCGATGTCCACAGCCCGCCCCCAGACACACAACCAAACGCGAGACAAGGAGCAGCTTCACTTGGAGTCTTGAGGGTGCAGCTCAGAGGAAGAAACCAACAGGGCCCCGCATGACCACTTGTGCCGGGTGCCCTGGTGTGACTTTCCATAGTCAGGCCAAGGTCATAGAGCCCCACACAGATGAAGAGCCAGCCATGGCACGAGTCCGCAGTGTTGGACTTCCATCTCATGGCTCATGCCATCACCCGCAATATAGCCCAGACCCAGCGTCCTTCCCCACCACGGCTTTGTTCCCCTGGGTCCCAGTTCTGCCAGCCTGCAGACATATCCTCGAGAAGCTCCCTGGAGGGTTCAAGGCAGCAGAGGTGACAGGAACAAGAGGGGCACCAGCCCAGGGGACGCAGTGAGGTCTGGAGGGGGTGGAACACGCTGGGATTATTTAATGGGGATAGAGCTACTTTGGGAAGACGAGAAAGTTCTGGAGAGTCGGAGGTAATGGTTGTGCAACACTGCAAATATCCTTCAAGCTGCTGACACTTAACATTAGAAATGGTTAAAATGATAAATTTTATATTATGTGTATTTTACAACAAGGAAAAAAAATAAAGGGATGGAACACATGGGAGCAGCCGTATTGATTTCAGACAGAACAGACTTGAGTGAGGGGAGTTATCAGGAGAAAGAGGTGCCTCACACCAGGACCAGGTGGACATTTCTCGAAGAAGACATAACAACCCGTAATGTGAACGCCGCAAGACAGTGTATCAAGCTACATGGAGGCAACACCTGATGGAACTGTGAGAAGGCGATGAAACCACCGTAATGTCTGGAGGCTTCGACAGCCTCTACCAGAAGTGGCAGAAAATCACGAGGCCATCATCAAACTCACCAGCACTGCCATCAACTAGACTTACTGAACAGCGACAGACGACTTCATCCTGCAAGAGCAGAGTACATGTTGTTCTCAAGCTCACACGAGCATCCACCCGGACCACATTCTGGGCCGTAAAACACACGGTAAGGAATTTATAAGACGAGAAATCATACAAAGTATGCTCTCAGGTCACAGTGAGATTAAACTGGAACCCAAAACAGAAAGATAGCTGGAAAACCCTAAAACACATTAACATCAACCAGCACACTTCCGAAGAACGCATGGGTCAAAGAAAAAATTCAAGAAAAGTTTTTAAATATTTTAACTAATTGAAAATGAAAATAGAACTTAACAAAATTTGTAGGATATACTAACAGCAGTGAATAGAAGAAAATTTATGTCATTGAATGAATATAGAAGAAAATACTTAAAACCAATAATCTGGGGCGTCTGGGTGGCTCAGTCATTGGGCGTCTATCTTCGGCTCGGGTCATGATCCCAGGCTCCTAGGATCGAGGCCCGCATCAGACTCTCTGCTCGACAGAAAGCCTGCTTCTCTCTCTCTCTCACTCCCCCTGCTTGTGTTCCCTCTCTAGCTGTGTTTCCCTCTGTCAAATAAATAAAATCTTAAAAAAAACACACACACCAATAACCTAAGTATCCATCTTAGGAAACTAGAAACAGAAAATCAAATTAAATACAAAGTAAGGAGCAGACATAATAAAAGAGCAGAAATCAATGAAATTAAAAACAGGAAATAGAGAAAATCAACAAAACCAAAACTAATTTTTTGAAAAGATCAATAAAATTGATAAGCCTTTAGCCAGGATAAGAAAAAAGGAGAGAGAGGGCATAAATTACTAACATCAGAGATGAAAGGGGCCAGCACTGATCCCCCAGAAATTAAAAGGATAATAAAGGAATTCTATGAACAACTTTCTGCCCAAAAGTTTATAACATAGATGAAATGGACCAATTAATTCCTTGAAGACATAATCTGTCAAGACTTACAAAAAAATAGACAACCTAAAGAGGCCTATATTTGTTAAAGAAATTGAATCAGTAGTTAATAACCTTCCCAAACAGAAGGCGCCAGTCCCGTGGTGTCTGGCAGATACCAAATGGATATTCTGGTGGGTTCTAGTGGGTTCACTGGTGGATTCTACCAAACGCTTAAGGAAGAAGTTATACCAATTCTCTATAATCTCTTCCAGAAAAAAAAAAAAAGAAGCATAGGGAATATTTCCTAACTCAGTCTGTGAAGCTATCATTACCCTAGACATTATAAGAAAAAGGAAACGACAGACGAATATCTCTCATGAACAGAGATGCAAAACCCTCAACAAAATATTAGCAAATAGAATCCAAAAATGTATAAATAGGATTATACACCATGGCAAAGGAGCATTTATCCCTGGTATGCAAGGTTGGCTGGTTCAACATGTGAAGACCAACCAACATTACCCATCACATCAACTGATTTAAAAGGAAAATCACATGATCATATCAATAGATGCAGCAAAAGCATTTGACAACATCCAACATCCATTCATAATGAAAATTTTCAGCAAACTAGGAACAGAGGCAAACTATCCTAACTTGATAAAGAATACTGTATTAGCTCAAAATCTCACAGTCTGGGTGGCTTAAAAAACAGGAATTTATTTTTTCACACTCTGGAGGCTGGAGGTCCAAGATCAAGCTCCAGCAGGGTCTGGGTTCTTATGTGAGCTCTCTTCTCTAGACTTGAAAGTGGCCACCCTCTCCCTGAATGCCAACAGTGGGTACCCAGAGACAGAGAGCGAGCAAACTCTCTGGTGTCTCTTCTTATAAAGACACGAATCCTCTTAGATGAGGGACCCACTCTTCTGACCTCAACTAACCTTAATCACCTCCCAAAGATCTTATCTCCAAATACAGTCCCACTGGGGGTTAGGGATTCAACCGATGAATTTGGAGGGGTAGGCCACAGTTTAGTCCCTAGCAAGAATCTACAAAAAAAGCCTACAACTAACCTGATACTTTTGGAGAGAAAGTAGATGTTTTCCTCTAAGATCAGGTATAAGGCAAAGATGTCCCTTTTCCTCATTCCTGTTCAACATCATACTGAGAAACCTAGCTGACTCACTAAGACGAGCAAAGGAAATAAAAGGTATACAGACTGAGAAGAAAGAAATAAAAGTGTCTTTCCTTGCAGATGATATGATATCTCCCAAATGGACAAAAAACAACAACAAAAAGCCTAACCTCCTGGAACTAATAAGTGATTATAGCAAAGTTGCAGGAGACGAGATTAGTACACAAAAGTTCATTGCTTTTCTACATACCAGCAACAAGCAAGTGGAATCTGAGACTTAAAACACCATACTATTTACACTACCACCAAAAAATGAACTATACTTAAGTATAAACCTAGAAAAATACGTATGAGATCTATAGAAAGAAAAACTCAAAA
Organism: Spilogale gracilis; assembly: GCA_004023965.1. Lineage (NCBI taxonomy): Eukaryota > Metazoa > Chordata > Mammalia > Carnivora > Mephitidae > Spilogale > Spilogale gracilis. The sequence continues at coordinate 9,016 of PITA01012237.1, forward strand.
CTTTCAAGAATGAAACCAAAGAACTAAATAAACCCAGAGATGTCTCATGTCCATGGATAGGAAGACCCTACACTGTCAGGTTGTCTGTTCTTCCCAACCTGGTCTAGATTCAATGCAATGCTAATCAAAATCCCAGAGAGAATCAAAACTGATACTAAAGTCTATTTGGAGGCAAAAGACCCAGAGTGGCCAACACAAGATCGGAGAACAAAGTCTGAGGCTGATACCACCTGACTTCAAGACTTATTATAAAGCTACGGTAATCAAGACCATGGATTTTGGTGGCAGGAGGGATAACACATTAGTGGAAGCAAACAGAGAGCCCAGAAATGGGCCCACACAAATAGAATCAACTGACTCTTGATAGCAGTAAAGGCAAGTCAACAGAGAAAACAGTCTTTTCAACCCATGGTGCTTTCTGTGGTCTGAATGCCTGTGTTCTCCCAATCCACGTGTTGAAATCTTAGCTCCCAAGGTGATGTCTTAGGAAGAGGGGCCTCTGAGAGGGGATTAGGTCATGAGGGTGGAACCCACACAAATAGGACTAGTGCCTTAGGACAGAGACCCCTGAGAGATCTCGCCACCCCTTCCATGGCGTGAGGACATAGGGCTGACTGCTGTCTAGGGTGCGGACTCTCACCAGACACTAAATTTGCAGGCACCATGACCTTGGACTTCCAGCCCCCCAAACCGTAAGAAATCATTGTTCATCAGCCACCCAACTTGTGAAATTTTGGCCACAGTAGCCTGAACAGACCAAGTCCTAGAACGACCCAATATCCAGATGCAAAAAAAAAAAAAAAAAAAAGACTCTAGACACAGACATTACATTTATTACAAAATTTAACTCAGAATGGATTATAGACCTACATGCAAAAGGCAAAATTATAGAAGTCCTAGAATACATTGTAGGGGAAAATCTAGGTGACCTTGGGCTTGGCAATCACCTTCTCAGATATGGCACCACAAGGGTTTCCATGAAGGACACAACAGACCGAATGGGCTTCATTAGATTAAAACCTCTGCTCAGGGTCAGGTTAAGAAATTGGGAAAATGAGCCACAGACAAGAGGAAGTACTGCCAGATGCACATCTGGGGCTGGACTTGCATTCAAAATACACCAAGAATTATTAAAGGGCAATAGGAAGAAAAACAAACAATCCAATTTGAAAATGGACTGAAGATAGGAACAGACACTTCATTGAAGACAGAAAGTAAGCACGTGGACAGATGCCCCAGGGTCCAGTGTTGTCAGGGACACCTGAGATCCAGGACCCTGACAATGCCCAGTGCTGGGCACGGAGCGTGGGAGCCCCGTCCCTGCTGGTGGGGACGCAGACCGGTGCTGCTGGGGGGGGGGGGCGGGCGCTGTGGCCATGTCTCACCAACACACTCTCACCATACAATTCAGCAGCTGCGCTACTGGGTATTACGCAAAAGACGGCCTGTCCCCTGCCAGCGCGGAGGCAGAGGGTGAGGGAAGGCTGAGGGACCAAATGGTCCAGGCTGTCCCAGGGGACAAGAGAGATGAGGGAGGACACACCGCTGCCCCGAGAGGGCCCTGTGAGGCTGCCCTCCATCCAGCCAGTCCAGGCTTCCTACGCGCTCCCTGCTCACTGTGCCCCGCTGTCCTTCCTCCTTCTCTTCAGTAACCCACATTCTCCAGGAATCTCTAGTGAAAACCACGCTGCGCCCTCACAGAAGCCAAAGACCGAAGCCGAGCGCAGGGGAGGCATGGAGCACAGACCAGAATCAGGACAGAGGTGGGACAGGAGGGCAGGAGAGCCCCAGCACCAACCCAGAGCGCTGCTGCCGGGCGCCCCTCCTCTCCTCAGGCCAGCCAGGTCAGCTCAGCATCTCTGGGTGTCTCTGGGCCTCCTCTCCTGCCAGCACAGGGAGGCCTTGGCTGGTCTGGCCACCCCCCACTCCTGCTGAGGCTGATGGCATCCCGGTGTCCATGGGCTATCCGGGGCTCGCACTTCCTTCTCCTGGAGCTGCCTGCTTCCACCATCAGCCCCATGGCAGTGGGATCAGGGGGGCTGGAACAGGCCCTCTGTGGGAAGCCATCACCCCTTCACCATGGAGGGGTGCTTCATACGTTCAGGAGGGAGACAGCAAGGCGACTTTTGTTCTATCCCCTAAAATACACCTGGACACTGAGTCTGCTCCCAGAACCCGGACAGTCGACTGGGTGTCCAGCTCGCCCGTGGAAACTGGACATCAGCTGGGGGCCAGGCATAGAGGCGGTGACGCTGGGACAGAGCAGGGAATCCCACCCAGGCCTGGAGGGGCCCAGAGCCTCCATCACCCCCACCCTGCTTCGCCTGACCCCCGGCCCTTGCCCTGCCTGGAGGTGCCTGCATCCCTCCCTGACATGTCCCCATGTCCACTCTGCAAGGACCAGGGAGGGTGGGAGATGCGGAGAAAGGGGGGATGCAGTGTCCCCAGGCCCTGTCCACGTCTCGAGGCACAGAGGACAGCCCTGCCTCACTGGCCTTGCGTCACAGGCCTCCTGCACACATCCAGGGTGCTGGGCACCCCCCGCTCTCCTGCCTGTAATTACCAGGGGAACCCTCATGGCCCACAGACACAGGGTAGCCCATCCTGAATTACCAGGGACTGAGAACTATAGAGGTTCCTGGAAGCACTAGACTTTCCATGTTTCCTGCAGGCAGATCTGGCTCAGAGCGGGCCCTGGCCCGACCCCGACACCCGCCCTGGCTCCAGCCGTGTGGGGGGCCTGGGACAAAGCCAGGCTGTCACCAAGTCATTCTGTCTACAATCACTTCCGTGTTTTCAAAATAGCTAATCATCACAGAACCGTGTGGCCTCAGAGCCATTACCGTGCTTGAATCTTGGTGGTGCTAACCTGGGGGACCCTAGGAGCTTCCCCGGCCTCTCCAAAGGGGCTCTTAGGGAATAGTTTGAGACACAGCACATGGGAACCCCGAAAAATTCTCCTCCTTAGAATCCTGGTCCAAAAGGAAAACTGCAGTGGGGAGTGTCTGAGGGGACCCCTAGGACAAGGGCACACTCCTCGAGGACCCTGCCTATGGTCTGTGTCCTCCATGGACAGTCAGGCCCGGTGGGCCCAGGCGTCCAGCAAAGGCCCCGAGGGAGCAGATGCAGGTGGCCGCAGAGGGTCCTGAGCACCCGATGCTAAGGCCACCTGCCCTGGTCTGGGCATGACAACATCATGTCCAGGCCACTGTCCTCTTGAGAGAGGGCACCCCCAGCCTGCGGCCCACCTCGTGCCTCCATGTCCCACTGAATGCCTGGGGGCTGCCCCCAACAGTGCCTGAGCCTGGCATCCCTCTCTGGGAAGCGGTCTGTGTCACTGCCCCACCAGTGTGACTGAGGACAGATCTGAAAGTCCACTGGGAAGAACGAGGACTGCCGTGGTGATGGCTCCTCACAAAACGGCACCTGGGACTTCCTTCTGGCTGGGGCTCCCCAGGAGCCAAGCCACAGCCCCTCAGTGACACAATGCCAGGCAATCAGGGACAGGGACAGAGCTAAGCCAGACCCCTGGTGAGCCCCGAGTTACTGTCCAGGTCGTTCCTGCAGCAGCCGTCGGAGGACAGCCAGCATCTCTCCTGCCTCAGGGGACACACCGCGGGCTCCGCATGAGACGGCGGTAGAGGCCAGAGGGGGTGGGGACCTACAGTGCTTGGCTCCTTCCTGCAAGGTGTATATCAATTAAACCTTTAGGGACTTCTTTTTGTTTTATGTTTCAGGTCAATCAGAATTCAACCCTCTCTAGTTTTACTCTCGAGGAACACAAACATCCATGTGATTGGCTTAGAGGCCCCTGAGCATCTGACAGGTGAGCTTTGTGGTAGGTCTCAGAGCAAAGGTGTGGGTTTCCACAGAACCAACACATGGGGTCAGAAGAGACCCCAGAAAGTCCCTGCCCCAGTCCTCCTTGTTTGTAAAGGGAGGCCCAGACCCAAAAACGTTCCAGGAAGCCCAAGGCCACACAGCACAGTGTCACAAAGCTGCGGCCAGAAGAAAGAGACCATGTGGATGTCTTTTAAAAATGTCGTGTGCACAACCTGTTCATGGCAGACAGAGACAACCAAAACGTTCACCAACAGATGAAATGAACATGGTCCGTCCTCAGCCCGGAAGAGGAAGGACCCTGACCCTGCTCCAGCGTGGACGACCCTGGAGGACGCCATGTTGAGTCCACACATAGAAGGACACACGCTGCAGGGTTCCCGCTCTGGGAGGTGCTGAGAGGTGTCCAGTGCACAGAGGCGGAGAGGAGACAGTGGGCAGCCGTGCAGGGGTGGGGATGGGGGCTAATGTCTCCCTTGCAGGGGACAGAGCTTCGGTGTGGGGGAGCAAGTTCTAGGGCCGAACCGTGGTGGTAGCTGCCCCCAAAGTGGACGTGCTCCACTCCGCTGGAGCGGGCACCTGGAGCTGGTGGGGCGGGGAGCGCGATGCCATCCATGAGCATCCCGCAGTAGACTGTTCTCGTGGGGTACACAGCTGAGTCTCTGAGAAGTCATCAGGAAGGGAGGACAGAAACTGGCGCTTGTAATGCATTCTTAACAATGAGGTTTTTCAGAAGACGTCCTTTCGTACATGTGACAAACCTGCCCACGCAGCGAGGGTCCAGGGCGGAAGGCCAGGAGGGGATGGACAACAGCAAGCGTCTGCGGCGGGCGGCCCGACATGGGCGAGGCAGCTGCCCAGCGCCACCGGCCCCACCAGTTCCCCAGTTTAGGCACAGAAGAGCGGCGGGTCCACAGTGCCAACCATGCTGCCCTGGGGGTCCGGGGGTCTCTGGTGCTGAGCTGGCTCCTCCTCCTAGCCCCCGGGGAAATGCTGGCACCACTGGAGGCCTTGGGACCCGGGATGGCACAGAGGGGACATGCACAGCCTGGACTCTGAGATGGACGGCCCCGGAGCCGGCTCCCTGCACGCTCTGTGACCCACCCTCACGACAGCCACCCTGTGGCCCAGCCTGCGCGAGTCCCGCAGAGCCTCGCACGCCTGCAGGCTGTGCGGAGTCAGGGCCCAGGAGCGCCTGGCCGGCTTCACATGGGGGTTCAGAGGCAGGACGCACCACTGTGTGGAGGGAGGCTGGCACCCCACCTGCCCTGACATGGTACCGCACAGAAGACTCGGACGAGGCTGGGAAGCAGACGTCCTGATGCTCAGAACAGCAGCTCAAACCCAAGGGAGGACCCTCAACACCCTCCATGCAGTCAGGGGCCACGAAGCCCACCATACCCGCTTCCAAGGGGAAGGCGTGGTCCCTAGGATAGCATCAAGGGGGGACCCCCAAGCGCCTTCAAGGGCAGGGAAGGGGGAGGGGCGGAAAAGGACAAACCCGGTCCCAGGCCCCCCAGCAATGGGAGGGGAACACTGATCCATCAGTCAGCACATCCAGCAGCCAGGGGAGGTCTGAACCAGCATGGGAAGAGAGGTGAACACCCCCTCACACACGGCAGACCTTCCGGCAGGCGGTCAAGAAAGGCATTTGCTCACATCCTCCAGGAAATCAAACATGCTGTCCTGGCTGGGCACAGGGCTGGGAAGGCACCCCGAAGCTATGTACTCCCACAAGTCCCAATGTTGCCATGGGAGCCCCACAGAGACCCACCAGGGAGGGAGGGGAGTGCAGACAAAGGCCCCCGAGGCACGAGGCCCTGGCCTGAGAGTCCTGGATGGAACAGTCTTGGGTCAGGGAGGATAGAAGCCAATGGAGCCCTGAAACACAAGGCAGAGCTCCCTAGAAGCAGAACCCTAAAAACAAAGTGTTTCGGAGGTCCCCTCCCCAAGGCAGGTGTCCAGAGGAGTTGGAGGACCCTCCCTCCACGTGGCTCTGGCAGCTGGATTCGAGGCACCCCAGCCCCAGCCCTGCTCCGGAGGGGCTGGGGGTTCCTGGACATTCCTGGGCTTGAGGGGGTACCTCAGAGGGTGACTGGGGACAGTGGGAGCCTGGAAGACAGGCAGGGGGAGAGGGGGAGAAGGTAAGGAGAGGCACAGGAAGGGAAAAAGGGAGAAGGGAGAGAGCCCTGCTGAGGACTGCGGGAGGCAGCCACATATCCAGGAATAACAGAACCTAGGGTCTGGGTTCCCCGCTGCCCCCACTCTAGCCCCCCTTGCCTTGTCACGGCCAACCCTGCTGACAGCAGGTCCTCCTCCACACCCACGCCTGTCACTACACCCACTGGGACCCACCCTCCCCACTTCCCAGGGAGTCGCACCCTCCAGAGGCTGGAGAGCAGGCTTCCTGCCAGCATGGTGCCTTCCAGAACCAGGTGCGTGGGCCTTGGCCCCCGTCTCGCCACTCTGTTTGCTCTGCGACCGCTGTGGGCCAGCGCCAGCCAGGACCAGCTTCAGAAATATGGGGGACAAGAGGCTCCAGTCTCTGTCCAGCCTCCGGGCCTCCACCCTTCGCGGCTTCCACCAGTGCCCCAGTGGGCAGAGGGCTACGGCCCTGCATTGGGCACGGCGGCGGCAGCGCCAGGGAGTTGCCAGCCAGAGCTGCTCTCGCTGCCAATCTCACTTCTCAGCAATTTGGGGGTTGAGAGCCAGATGCTAGAGTTCTCTCTTTTTTTCTACATTGGTTTTATTTAGGTTTAAACATCTTTATTGAGATAGAATCCATGGACCAAACAATTCACCCACTTCAAGTGTGTAATTCAATGGTTGTTACTACAGCACAGAGCAGTCCCTCCGTCATCACGGACAGTGTAAGCTAAGCTCACATTTCCATCATCTGGGACGCGCCGCGCCCGAGTGCTGTGCTCCCCTCGCCCCCCGCTCTGCCCTCTGTGCCCATGAGCTGCCTGCTCCGGACCCATGAGGTAACGGGACTATATGACATGTGGGCCTCCAGACTGGCTTCTTTCCACATTCCCCTGGGCCATACCGCCATGCTGTGGACCACATGCACTAGACCTCATCTCCTTATGCCTGAGGGCTTCCCTCTTATGTGGATACGGCCCCTTCTCTTCACCCATTCATTGATGGGTATTCAGGGGGCTTCAACTCTCTGGCTGTTAGGGTTCCTGCTCCTAGGAGCAGGATTTTGTGGGGACCTGTGCTTTCCTCGCTCTTGGGTACATGTCTAGGAATGGAACGTTTAGAGGAATGGCTTTCCATGGTAGCTGCACCATTCTACATCCCCAGCAGTGGCATATGAGGGCTCCAGAGCCACACCCTCATGGATGCTGGCCATCATCGGCCTTCCTGATGCTCACCATCGAGTAGGAGTGACGTGGTAACTGCTTGTGATTTTCACTGGCATCTCCCCAAATGACTGTCTCTTTGTGCACTCATCATGCACTTGGACACCTTCTTTGGAGAAATGTCTATTTAGGTCCTTTGCCCAATTTCTAATTGGGTTGTTCGTCTTTTTACCATCAGATAGACATTCTTGGACTAGTCTAAATACAAACTCCTTATCCAGTATGTAATGTGCAAATATCTTCTCCCGTTCTGCAGACTGTCCTCTCGCTTTCCCAAGGGCGTCCTTGGAAACATAAAACTTTCTAATGCTGATTATGTCCTTTTTCTTTTGTTGCTCATGCTTTTGATGTCATATCTAAGAAACCATTGCCAAATCCTGGATCACAAAGATTTACTCCTATGTTTTCTTCCAAGAATGTTATAGGTTTAGATCCTACAATTAGGTCTACATATGATCCATTTTGAAGTCATAGTATTACAGTGTTAAGCAGAGTTCCAGCTTCATTCTTTTGCACATGGACACAGCCAGCTGTCCATTTGTTGAATGGACCCATAATCTTTCCCCATTGAGGTGTCTTGTTGTCCTTAAAAGTCTAATGATGGGGCACCTGGGTGGCTCAGTTGTTAAACGTCTGCCTTCGGCTCAAGTCATGATCCCGAAGTCCCAGGATCGAGCCCCGCATCAGGTTCCCAGCTCGGTGAGAAGCCTGCTTCTCCCTCTCTCACTCCCCATGCTTGTGTTTCCTCTCTAGCTGTGTTTCTCTCTGTCAAATAAATAAAATCTTTTTAAAAAATCTAATAACAAGATATGTGGGTTTATTCTAGACTCTCACTCCTATTGTACTCATCTATGTGTTTATCCTTATGCCAGTACCCATACCATCTTGATTGCCATGGCTCTATAATTAAGTTTTTTAATTTTTAATTTTTAAAATTTTTTTAAAGATTTTATTTATTTGACAGAGAGATCACAAGTAGGCAGAGAGGCAGGCAGAGAGAGAGGAGGAAGCAGGCTCCTTGCTGAGCAGAAAGCCTGATGCAGGCCTCAATCCCAGGACCCTGAGATCATGACCAGAGGCTTTAACCTACTGAGCCACACAGGCGCCCTAAGTTTTTTTATTTTAAATAATCTCTACTGCCAAAGTGGGGCTCAAACTCACAATCCTGAGATCAAGAGTCCCATCCTTCCCTGACTGAGCTAGCCAGGCGCCCCTAGGTTTGAAGTTAGCAAGTGTGAGTCCTTCCACGTTGTACTTCCTTGTCAAGAATGTTCTGGCTCTTTCGGGGTTCCCTCACATTTCTATATGAATTTTAGGATCAACTTGTTGATTTTTTTTTTTCTAGGGGAAAGCGTGAACGCAGTCCCCCACTACCACAAATTATGCAGTCGAGTTTCCCACATTTGGGGAAATCGCAGGGGTCAGCACATCCGGAGTGCAATGGATAAGCCTCGCCCTGGGAAAACCACCTTCGTGATCATGGTATCTCCCCTGCCAGGTAAGTATAGCTTGTTGATTTTTTTAAAGGCCGCTGGAACTCTGACAGATATTCCATGGAATCTGTAGGTCTATTTGCAGTGTCCCACTGCCTTAACAATATTCAATCTTCTAGTTCATGAACATGGGATGTCTTTCCACTTCTGTAGGTCCTCTTAAATTTCTTCCAACAGCAGTCTGTGGTTTTCGTGTTCAAGTTCTTGCACTCCTTTTATAAATTTATTACTCAATATTTTATTATTTTATATACTATTGTGAAAGTTTTCCTAATTTTTAATTTTATCTTGGAATTAACAGTGCTAGTGTAATAAAGTATAATGGAATTTTAAGTGTCTTGCAACTTTGCTGAATTAATTTTTAGTTCCCATCACCCTCCTAAAAGTTCCTTAGAATATTCTATGTATAAAACAATATCAATTGCAAACCCAGAGATAGGTTTACCCATTCTTTTCCAGTACAGGTGCCTTTCTTTCTTCTTGCCCAACTGTTCTGGCTAGAACGTCCTGTACATGTTAATAGAGATAGAGAGAGCAGATATCCTTGTCTTTTCCTGAATAATGTTCTGACATTGACCTTGGGAGGAAGTATTCCATCTTTCGCTGTTGAGTATGTTAGCTGTGGGTTTTCCATAGATGCCCCTTATCAGGTTGAGAATGTTCCTTCCTATTCCTAGTTTGTTGGGTGTTTTTACCAGGAATGAATATTAGATTTTGTTGAAAACGTTTCTGTATCATTGAGATAATCAGATAATCTCTCTGTTTATTCTATTAATATGCAGTATTATGGTGAATGAATTTTGTATGTTGAATGAACTTTCTATTATTCCAGGAATAAACTCCTCTTGTTCATAATATATAACTTTTTTCTATGTTGCTAGATTCATTTTGTTACTATTCTCTTGAAAATATTGTGTCTACATCCATATTGGTCTATAGGTTTCTTTCTTATGGGATCCTTGTCTGGTGCTGGTGTCAGGGTATTACTAGCTCCATAGAATGAGTTTGAAAAAAAATTCCCTCGTCTTTTTTTTGTTTTTAAAGCTTTTATTTATTTATTTGACAGAAACAGTGAAGAGAGAGGGAACACAAGCAGGGGGAGTGGGAGAAGGAGAAGCAGACTTCCTGCCGAGTAGGGAGCCTTCTGTGGGGCTCGATCTCAAAACCCCAGGATCATGACCCGAGCTGAAGGCAGACGTTAATGACTGAGCCACCTAGGCACCCCATCCTCTTCTATTTTTTTTTTTTAAGATTTTATTTATCTGACAGAGAGAAACACAGCCAGAGAGGGAACACAAGCAGGGAGGGCGAGAGAGGGAGAAGCAGGCTTCCCGCCGAGCAGGGAGCCCGATGTGGGGCTCGATCCCAGGTCTCCGGGATCATGACCTGAGCCGAAGGCAGTCACTTAACCAACTGAGCCACCCAGGCGCCCCTCCTCTTCTAGTTTTTGAATGACTTTGTGAAAGACTGATATTAATTCTTCTTTAAATGTCTGATAGAATTTACCAGGAGCCTGGGCTTCTCTTTCTGGGACATGTCAAAATTTCTTGCTCATCAATGGGTCTCTGTCATTGTTATAGGCCTATTTAGATTTTCTGTTTCTTCTTGAGTCAATTTCAGTTTCTTGCTTGTATCTTTCCAAGAATTTGCCTGTTTCGTCTAGGTTATCCACCTTGGCACACTGTTATTCATGGACTCCCTATATCATCTTTTCATTTCCGTAGGGTCAGTTGTATCATCCCTTTCTCATGCCTGATTTTAGCAGTTAGAGTCTCCTCTCCTTTGACATGGCCTGACCATCCCTTTTATAGCTGTGGCCTTCCTCCTAAATGGCACTCCCGAGTCTCTGTACTTATTCCTAGAGCAGAGGTATAAATCACCTTCCACCCCTTTCTTTCTTTCTTTCTTTCTTTCTTTCTTTCTTTCTTTCTTTATTTATTGGACATAGAGAAACATAACAAGAGAGGTAACACAAGCAGGGAGAGCGAGAGAGGGAGAAGCAGACTCCCCGCTGAGCAGGGAGCCCGATGCGGGGCCCGATCCTGGAACTCCAATATCATGACCTGTGCCAAAGGCAGATACTCAATGACCGAGCCACCCAGGAGCTCCCCTTCCACCCCATCGTATAATGTGTTCAGTGTTTATGTCCATAGCTTGCCTCCCAACCAGTATAAGCTCTGTAGGAGCAAGTACCCTTTGTTCATGACTGTTCCCTCACACCTAGAGAGAGCCTTGGCAAACAGTTAAGTGTGCAAGCAGACTTACGGGATGAGAGAGACTACAGAAAAGTAAGAGTCCAGAAAAGTTGGGGCACCTGGGTGGCTCAGTCTTCGAGCGTCTGCCTTCGGCTCAGGTCACGATCCTGGAGTCCTGGGATCGAGCCCCACATCGGGCTCCCTGCTCGGCGGGAAGCCTGCTTCTCCCTCTCCTACTGCCCCTGCTTGTGTTCCCTCTCTCGCTGTGTTTCTCTCTGTCAAATAAATAAAATCTTAAAAAAAAAAAAAAAAAGAATCCAGAAAAGTTGCCGAATAGGTAAGTAACTGAATAATGACCTTGATGTTCTAGAAATGCCCTGCTCAGTGCAGTGGCCACAGCCTACAAGCAGCTGTAACAACCTGAGACTGTCCAAGCAGAGATGTGCTATAAAGTGCATAACAGATTTCAAATACATGATATTTTAAAAAATAAAACAGCTTAACAATTACATTTGCATTGATTTTGTGTTGAAATAATACTTTGAGGGACGCCTGGGTGGCTCAGTTGGTTAAGCGACTGCCTTCGGCTCGGGTCATGATCCCGGAGACCCGGGATCGAGTCCCACATCGGGCTCCCTGCTCGGCGGGAAGCCTGCTTCTCCCTCTCTCACTCCCCCTGCTTGTGTTCCCTCTCTCGCTGTGTTTCTCGCTGTCAAATAAATAAAATCTTTAAAAAAAAAAAAAAAAGAAATAATACTTTGGATACACTGAACTAAATACATCTGCTTATTAAACCCCCTTTCCCCCGTTTCTGTTTCAGTAGTAGAAAAACTTTAATGACACGTGTGACTTACATCCGTGCCTCTTCTGGACAGTGCCGCTCTAGACAAACAGGATCAGGACTGACAAGGCTGCATGTTCCGTAAAAGAAGGCCAACTCCCTACCCGTGGTCGGGGGAAGCTCATATAGAGCCCAGGGAGGGGAAGGAGCCTGGGCCTGGCCTCGGGTCTGTGTCAGCACTGCCCACTGCAACACCCGAGACCTCATCCCCCTCACGTCTGAGCCAGAGGGTCTGGGGTGTAGCGGGGTTGGGAACCATTGCATCAGTCACCTCTTTGGCAGGTGCGCTCCTCACAAGACTGGTGCTCTCTATCCAGAAAGCCCGTACAGATGGCCTGGCATAGGCACCTGGGCAGCTCAGTCAGTTAAGCCTCCGACTCTTGATCTCAGCTCAGGCCTTGATCTCAGGGTCATGAGTTCAAGCCCCGCATTGAGCTCCACGCTGGGCGTGGAGCCTACTTTAAAAAAAAAAAAACAAAAACAGATGGCCTGGCTCAAACTAATAACTCTGAGAACCAGGCTGCACCTCAGTATACAAGAACAGGAGCCACATGAAGAACTTTAATAAGACAGAGAAAACAACGCTGCAAACCCTTGGCGTCAACTCCGAGGCAACCGCCTGAGACATCCACCCTGCAGCCACACCTTACCAGGTAATAGGACGGACGGCCCCTCAAGCCAGGTGACAGAGCATCCCCTGACCAGCAGCACCTCCTCCCTCCCCCTACCCACAGGCAAGGTGCCAACGTGCAGCCTTCGAGTCTGCTCTGCTGGGCACCTACCGTGTGCCTGGCTCCAAGCCCTGGAATTCAGGGTGGGCTGGGGGATGGAGAGGCAGGGGTGGCCCCTCAGCTCCTCGCTGGAAATGAGCACCACCCCGGACAGGCTGGTCCCCATGGAGGGCATTACACTGGGGGGAACCTGGTGACTCTCCTGTCTGAGGTCAAGCCCGCACTGGATGCTCATCAGGTGGGGAAGGTGGTGGCGCTGAAATTAGTCCATCCAGCCCCCGCCCCCACAGAACAGTGCGGTTTATGCTTCCTCCGTAAAATTGTCTTAAATCTTTTCCCAGCTATTGCCAATCTGTTCCAGGATTCAACAAATGCCTGTCTCTGGCTTAACAAAGAATCACAGCCTTAGCTATGTCAGTACCGTCATGTCCACATGAAAGAATGACGTGCGGCGGGAGCAGGGCCACCGGCCAGGCTAGCAACCTCCACACACCAGCAGATGAGGGGCCCCAGGGCTGGGCGGTGAGTCCTGCCACTCTAACATACAAGGATGTTCTTATTTTAAATAGATTCAGACTTTTATATGAATAAAGTATACATTTCTATGTAATATGCCAATATGATAATTTTTGGAAAACCAAGTTGATACATAATGCATTTTTATGTTTCTACACTAACAAAGTGACTCGCAGCTGTGAAACATGCTTTAAAAATCAGATTCCATTTTTGTGGGAGAGAGAGAGGGAATTAAATTTTTTGAAAATATATTTGAAGAAGTCTCCAGAAAGGCCACATCTTGTGCCTTGAACCAGGGAGGTGGCCTCGGAGAGCAGAGGGAGGAACGGATCGCGGCCAGGAGCAGACACTGTGCATGTCACCTCCACCTGAAGGAGCACCTGTTAAACCCCAGCAGGGTCAACACAGACTCTCAGGGGAACTGTGTCTTTTTAGGTGGAAGAAAAAAAATCTCTTTCCCTTAGATGAGATAAAAGGGGAGGAATAGGGTCTTGGGTTCTTTCTGAAGGGGTCTCTGTGGTGGGCCAACAACAGCCAAAGCCCATCTTCCTTCCTACACAGTGGTCACACCCTCCGAGAAAGCCTGGGAGCCTGGATATCACACACGGGTCCGCTCATCATCTGTCATGCTTATCAGAGGATAGGTCCCATCTTAAGCTTAAAAGCAATGGCCTGTGTGATGAGGGCCATGGATGGACCCTGAGCTGTAGGAAAACACTGGGATGGGAGGGATCAGTGTGAACAGGTGTTAGGAGCAAACAAACTGCAGAATCACATACATGGTGATTCCATCTGTGTTTTTAAAATCAGATACATACGTGACATGTACTGTTTGCGTATACATGAGCACGTGTGTCCTTACACCGATGCTGGTCTGCCCTGGCTCCTCCGGGCTGAGGAACCTGTCCAAGAGTCACTTTCATTGCACACACGTGTATATTTACTTCCTTTTATAAGATAATATCGTCCTTGCACTTTGTTTAATTAATGCAATAAAATCCCAAGCCCTGCTTGGTCCAAATGGGGGCAGAGTGTTGGTTGTCATGGAAGGACGACCAAAGGAAATGAAGCTTTTACAGAGAGGAGCGGGGTGGGTAAGGATGAGGGAGCTGCAGATGCACAGCAGAGTGGTGAGCAGCCTGCCGAGGACAGGTGGGTCCGGAAAAGCCGAGGGAGGGACGGAGTCAACCACAAGCTGGCCGTGAGGCAGCGGGTAGAAAGAACAGAGTGGGGGCATGAGCTGCCGCGAGGAGCAAAAGGTGGGCGGCAGAGCCCACTTCCCAAATTCGAATCCCGGTCCACATGGCCTTGGCCCCAGATGGCGCTCCCTGGCGCCTCCGTCCACCGGTACCATGAACCGGGACGGTCACAGCACGGATTTCACGGATGAAGCACGCTGATGTAATACGCACCACTTAAGGGCTGGGACCATTACCAGGAGGGAAAGAGTGCAGGTAGCAAGCGCAAGGTATATTCTTAGCTCCCGGCAAAGTAGGTTATGGTATAAAAATACCGCTCAATAGTAACTAAAGGAGCGTCACCTTCATGTGCATCCTGCCGCAGCCTCGGCGTGTGGGACTTCTTCCCTAAACACCCTCCACGAAGGACAGGACTCCAGCTCTGGGGCCAGTTTGCTCACCCCCCCCAGCCCCCACCCCACTCCTCTGTGCCCTCGGGCAGGCCCAGCGCAGAAGTGCCCGGCACCCCACCCACAGGCTAGTGGCGGGCTACCCACGTGTTGGAGGGGCCGAGAGCACTAGGGCCAGCCAAAAGCAGGGCAAGGGAGGGGCGGGCCCTGGGGGGGCTGTCTGGGGGAGCAGCCGGGGCAGCAGGCAGTGTTGGCATAAGGCTCTGGGGAGGGAAGCGCTCGCTGGAGGGGGCGAGAGAGCAAACAGCTGACTCCTCCTCCACCCAGCCCTCTCTTCCTTCCCTGGCAACCTGGCTTTGCAGCTCAGAAGACTCAACCATCAATTTGCTCTGAATATCCTGTTTATCTATTAACTCCCTAGCAGGTCACTCGCTGGCTGAAAGGCCCATTGCCAGGGAGGGCTTGCGCCCCAGGACAGGGCCTGCTCTCATCTGACCGTGGGACATAGGATGCAGTCAAGGACACACCAAGGTCAACTCTGGGCCTGGCAAAGTTCAGGGGGAGCCGGGAGGGGTCAGATGCCCTGAACTGGGCTTCCTCACTGTTGGGACACATGGCCCATCCTCCCTGAGCCATGGCTCAGGGTCTGTAAAGTGGGGTGGGAGGGCAGCTTCCTGGTCAGCTCAAGTCAAGTGACATGCACTTTAGAGGTGGTTACAAAGAGACTACCTTACCCCAGGGGGAGCGTCCAAAGTCCCAGAAACCTGACCCTCATGGAAGTTTTCTTCTGAAGAGCTCACCTACATTTTAAAGGAGATGACCCCCCAAAGTGGCAGGTTCAGGAGCCTGAACACAAAGACCTCTCCCTACCCGACCGACTGTCCAGCAGCTGCCAGCGCCGAGAGGCAGCATGCGGAGAGGGGCTGAATGCACACGGAGTCGTGGACCCCGCCAGCAGCCCCGCCGCCTGGGACCAGGCCTGCAGAAAACGTCACACCTGTGCACCTGCAAGGTCGCCGTGGGGCCAGAGAGCACAGCGGCCAGGAGCAAGCCAGGCAGAGCCGGGGAGACCACCACCGGGCCTCAAACCCGCAGCCATAGGCGTCAACGCAACAGGTGCGCCTGGCCCAGAGCCGCGTGACAACACGGATCAGAACGTTCTGGAGCGTTAAAACACAATGGAGAATCCTACACCTTAGTTTTGGGCGCTCTTACCTGTGTGCAAATGAAGCAGAAAGTCTGGAAGAATAAACTGCAAATGTGACTACGATTGGAGAAGAAAGCTTACTTAGCGTTTTCCCCAGCTTTCCTGGGACGTAACAGACTCACAACACAGCCTGGAGTACAAGGGATGCAGCGCGAAGATCAGATGCCTGTGCGCCCGTTCTGGGACAACCCCCGTCACGGTTAACACGTCCCCCGCCTCACGGACTCATGGCCGCGCCCGGCATGTGTATGTGTGTGCAGGCGTGTGTGCGTGTGCGTGCGCAAGCGTACGTGTACGTGCGCAGGTCTGTGCGTGCGTGTGCGCGTACACACAGTGTGTGCGCGCACATCGTGAGAACTTCGAAGACCCACTCTCTTAGCAGGTTTCAAGTACACGACGTGGTAACGTTCCCCAGAATCACGGTGCTCGATGTCACAGCTCCAGAACTTATTCGGAATCACTGCACATTTACTTGTAATGCTTTCTTGTAATTTAGAAAAATTTTAGAAAAAAAAAAAGAACTTAAAGTCAAAAGGACAAAAGAGTTTTCAATTCTTGGGAGAAGAGATGCAAGTGTTCTCTTACTACTCCTGGAATTTTTCTCAATTTTTAAAATCCATCCGCCATAAAAATGATTCAAACCGCACCGCTGGTCCGTGGACACTGGGCCACGGGCTTCGCTGCCCTGCTGGGTGCCCGTCTGGGGACCTCCAGCTCCAGGTGGCCCCTGACCCAGGATGTGGGCCTTCCAGCAGGCATGCCGGAACCCTGGCCTAGCGGCCCTGCCTTGCTAGGCCCGGAAGGGCAGAGCTCGGGACAACAGCCCCACTTGGCCCTAAAACCCTGCTCTCCCAGGCCCCCAGGGAAGGATTCTGAGCCGGGCAGGGAGGGGAGAGGTGAAGGCCACGTCACACAGGCAGCTGTGGGCTGGTGGCCCAGCCCTTCCCGGGCAGCGTCCTCTCACTGGTGCCAGGGGCTGCAGCTTTAAATAAACTTGGACGCATGCACCTGGGGCCAGGGCAGTCAACAAGAGGCAAGCAAGCACCAGGGCCACCTAGAGCTCAGCCCTAGGCAGAGGTGCGGGCCTTCTGCTGCCTGCTCTGCCCAAGTTCACCCTGCACTTGCTCAGCCTCCCCTATCCAGGAGGCCCAGCAGGGCTGGGGCAGGCCCCCCAGATCCCTTCCTGGGCCCGCTGCCTGGGGGCTCCACAAAGGAGTGCAGGGCCTAGCAGAAAGCCTCCTTGCCCCAGAGGGTGGGCCCCAGGTCCTAGGTGTGTTCCCTTCCCCTTCCAGGCCTCTGCCCAGCGGGAGGGCTAAAGCACCTCGCCCACTCACACTCAGGACCCGGGCTCCAGGGCAGGGCAGGCAGCCACATGGCTCCCTTCTCCAAGCTGCTCCTGGGAGGATTCCGGCCTCCACCTCGAGGTCCCCTCTCGGCCCCTCCCCAGGCAGGCAAGACCTCCGCTCCCTGGTGTGGGTGGCAGTGGCCAGGATGAACATCAGCTGCTGGAATCAGAGGCCCGCAGTTGGGTGGGCCACCCTATGCCATGCAAGGCCCACAAAAGCTTCCAGAAAAGTGCAGGGGTGTCAGCACAGGCACCATCAATTTGAGGGAAGGGGCGCCTGGTGTACGGTCTGTGTGCTCCTGAGCAAGCAGAGAAAGGACAAAAAGGTTCCCTAGAAAGGGTGACTTCCTCCCACAGGCCCCCTCTGCCTGGGAGAACTACCTCCCTCCCTCTGAGGACCCCAGCCCACTGCTCCTTCCAGCTTCTTCCAGGCTGTGTTCAGGGCCTCCGGGTGGGAGGGGGCACATAGTGGGTGTGCTGGACCCTCCCCATCCCTGTGCTCTGCTCCCCAGCCACGAGATAGAAGGAAGTTTCTGGGCCTGCAGGGCACAGCTTTGCCCTGGACCCCAGGCCAGGGGATTCCTCCACTCGGAACCGGAACCGGGGAATCCGCAGAGCCCATCACTCTCCCCAGATCAGGACCCACCTCACCAACACAAGCACTATCATAAACGCTTTTTAGAAAAGGAAAAATAAGGCTGCACGGCTGGATGTGTACGAGGAAACCTGGCCAGCAGCCCCACCACGAGGAAGGGCTGGAGGAGGAGGGAGGACGGAGGACGATGGGGTTCTGGCCACCGCCAGGCTGGAGCCCAGGGATTCAGGAGTTCTGAAGCCCAACCGAGGGGTGCCGGGGGCAGCCACCCTGATTCACCCCGGGCCAGAGAGCAGCCCCTGACGGACTCGGAGTCTAGGCGCCCCACGAGAACGCGTTGCAGACCAGAGTCCAGGAGCCACCTGTTCCCCAGCGGTGAGGCCCTATCTGAACACAGCCTTCGAAGCCCCTCCCCATTTTACCCCTCACCCTGCCCCCTCCCCGCAAGCCCATCAGTAACTCTCTAAATTCCACCCCCCACACCCGCACACCCCCCCTCCGCCTACTTCGATGACCCTGAAATCAGGAGCCCATCCAGCTCCCCACCTCACGCCCTCATCTCCACCCCAGGGACCTGCCAAGCTTCCTGACCTCAGCCCTCAGCTCTCCTGACTCGTGTTTCCAGAAGAATCTCGGGGAAAATCCTCCAAAACGCTGATTCCACGGGGGACCCGCAGCAGAGGCTGTTCCCACGCGGCCGGGAGCGCAGCAGGCACCCCCGGCGCGGATGGAGCCACGCGGAGGAGCAGGCGCCGAGCAGGTCCCGCCGCCCCCGCGCCTGGCCGCTGAGGTGGGGGTGGGGACAGCGCGGCCCGCTCCAGGAGCGACCCTCAGGCCACAGCCGCCCCCTCCCCCGCGCTCTAGGCCCCACGGCCGCCCCCGCGCGCCGCTCCTCTCTGACCTCCCGCCGCCAAATGCGTCACGTCTGCCCGGCGCTCCGGGGACACCTGCTGCCGCCCCCGCGGCGCTGAGCCCCGCGCCCCATGTCCCGGCCTCTGGCCCCGCGGCCGCGCTGAACAGGGCCCGGCAGAGGTGCGCGCGCCGAGGTCCGGCAGCCTGGCCCAGGACCCTGGGGGTCGGGGCCGCACAGGGCCGTGCGCTTCGGGCCCCGAGCCGGGAGGAGCCGGGGGCGCGCGGGGCCGCAGTGCGCCCGGAACCAGCGGCGCGGAGGGTCCTGGTCTCCGGGGTCCCAGCCCTCCGCGCGCGCCGCCCTCCCGGGTCCCCTCCCGGCCCGCACGCGCCGCGGCTCTTACTTGCCAATATCCTCGTAGAGCTGGTACTCGTCGGTGAAGCGGGTGCAGGTCACCGTGGTGGCCATGGCGGCGACAGACGGGCTCGGCGTGCGCTCTGCTGCGCTCGGGCGGCGGCGACTCCGGCTCCCGCTCGCGGGCACGGCGGCGACACGGGCGCGGGCGCGGGCGACACCTCGGCTCGCGGCGCCGGGCGGGGGCCGGGCTGGGCTGCGCCGGGCGGCGAGCGCACGCGAGATCTGCGCGCTCCGTCCCCGCCAGGAGCGCGCCGCACACCTACGCGCGGGGAACGCGGGCGCGGCTGCCACCGCCGCCGCCGCGCCCGCCGCCCCTGCACGCGCCCTGCACGCGCCCTGTACCCGCACCGCTTCCGCGCCCTGCACACGCACCCGCACAGCTCCCGCACCCCTACGCTGCACCCGCACACGCGCCCTCACACTGCACACGCACTCACACCACTCCCGCACATGCACACGCACCCTCACCCTGCACCAACACACACACTGGTCACATCTCCTTGCACCACTCCCGCACACGTGCCCTGGACCCAGGTCCTCTCCCTGCACACGCTGAGCCCGACAGGCGCGGGCGCAGGCACACACCCAGGCACCAGAAGCCACCCAAGTCAATTTCTCTGTTCCCTGCTGGAGGCCCCCTTGAACACAGGGGACTGCGCACAATGAAACCCGCCCCTCCTCCCCTGAATGCCCACCTCACCGCAACCGCAAGAGAAGACTCAGGCACACATGGGTGGATGGGGTACGGGTCTCACCCTCCAAGGACTCATTCTTCACACCCCCAGGGAGGAGATGCTGCGGGCATCCTCCTGTCCTGTCTCCAGTACTCCACACACTGCACAGCCTTGTACCCCAGGCAGAGCTGCCCAGGGGCCTTCCAGACCAGGCATACACACTGAGGACAATGCATAGCAGGATGAGAGGGTGGGGGCAGCCTTCTCCCTGTGGTCCCAGGGCCCTCTCCCTGGATCCCTGAAGACTAGGCAAAGGGGTGTCCCAGTGGAGGTGGGAAGGGAGAGAGCCCTTGAGTCAGGGGAATAGGGCTGCTCTGATGATAAGTCAGGAGTTCTGAGAGTGCCCAGCCCTGAGCCCGGTTAGGAGGTTACATTCTCCCCTCTCAGGCCTAGTCCACCTGCCTACCCCTGCTCTGGCCTAGAAGAGGGTCCATCTTGAAAGTGACCCTGGAACAGAGGAGGAGGAGAGAGCAGGAAGGAGGAGCGGGAGAGGCTAGGCTGACCCCATTTCCCACCAAAGAGCCTGCCCCGAGGGCCACACCCAGGCTGCCTTCCAGAACCAGGACTTGGGAGCCAGCAGAGGACTCACGGGGCTCTGGCATCCACATTTTTCTGAAGGGACAGAGTCGGGGTCTGTCCTGGGCAGGCCCCGAGGACAGAAGTTTCCAGCAGCCAGCTCCTGATTTAGGTCGTGCAGCGGCCCTGATGTGAGCTTCTTACTGTGCTGTGGGCTCCCCAGGCATAGGGTGTGGGTCTGTCCTGCGCATCTCGCTCACCTTGGTCTGTGACTCACCCGAGAAGCCACAGCAAGTGCCTCCTGAGTCAAAGATCAAATGAAGCCCTGTGGCGTGGGGCAGCCACCTGGTTGTCAGGCAGAGGAGCAGAGTGGGTTGCACCCAGTCCTGGTTCTGGGTGGTTTTGCAGAAATGATGAGCACCCAGGAGGTGGCCAGAAGCTGAGGACTACTCTGACTTGGAGCAGGGGGAACCCCTGGGAAAGGAGGGTCTGACCTTGACCTCAGCGGTGCCAGGCCAGAGGGGAGACCCTTTCATGCCTCAAGCCAGGACCCAAGCACCCCTGGTGCCTAACAGGCAGCTGACCACCTCTCCTGGGGTGGCAGGTGCTGTGAGTGTTCCTCCTCACCCGCGTACTGGACCATCCACATCCTTCTGAGCTCCAGAAGAAGGAGACGGTCCCTCAGAATA
The DNA here is from genome assembly GCA_004023965.1 of Spilogale gracilis. Taxonomy (NCBI): domain Eukaryota; kingdom Metazoa; phylum Chordata; class Mammalia; order Carnivora; family Mephitidae; genus Spilogale; species Spilogale gracilis. The sequence continues at coordinate 29,941 of PITA01012237.1, forward strand.
GAATACAATTAGCGAAACAAACAAAAGAAAAAATTGCACCCCTAGGCCAACCAGCTTCTCCCCAGGCTGCTGCTAGTCCCTGTGTGCTGCCAAGGTGAAACACGCTCCGGGCAGCATGAGCCCAGGCTAGGATAAAGCGGCATCAAAACCATGGTGACAGCTGACGTTGATGTGCTTCCGTGCATTTTACACGTACTATCTCATTTAATCCCCAGTAACCCCACAGGCATACACTATTATTATCCCTATTTCACTAGATGGGACAGTGGAGAGACAGAGGTATAGTCACACAGCCAAGAGGTGGCTTGGACTCTAACCGCCCTGCCCCAGAGACCCTCCCATGCCTTGTTATTTTCATACCCATGCACGCACATGCGGACACACACACACATGCGTGCACTTTCTGCAGCCCTGGGCAAGGACAGAGCAGTATTCTGGATGGCCTGTGTTGAAGTCCCTCTTTTCTCTGCTGTCTGAAAGAGGCTGTCTAAACTAAGTTTCCCCAAGAAGTCAGGATCACTAAAGGGGTGTGATCTAAGGCCTCTGTTCTACTCCTGTCAGGAACTGGGATTCCCCTAAGCAGCCCCTCATCTGGGTTGGAATGTTCAAGGTATGATGTAGAAGGACTCAGAGGAAGGCAGGAAGGGCAGGCTGAGCTACTGAAGGGACCCAGACTGCCCCCACACCCCACTCACAGAACAGCCCTCTCTCCACCTCCAGACTCAGAGAGCTCCTCCCCAGCAGAGTAGAAAGCTAGAAGAGAGAAGGGCTGACAGCCATGACTCTTTCTGGAGTCCCAGGCCCCAGAAGCTCTGTCATTTGGCTCCATCCCCCTAACTCTCCTTCAGGAAGGGCCCTCTTCCACCTGCACCCCCCGCATCATCTCTGCCTCCCACCTTATCCTCTCTAGCTGGGTTTCATCAGCGAGGAGGGCTCTCCCTCCCAGGTGGCAGCTGGGGCGGGTGTGGGGAATATCAGTTCTGGGAGGTTATTGTTAGGACAGTCACCATGGCAACAAGCATCACATCTGCAGAGCCAAAAGTGCTGCACGTGGGGCTCATTCTCCCAAGGAAAGACACAGCCTTCCTTGTCCCCCTCACCTCCAGGAACTGATGTCAGTGCCACCACCTCTCCCAGCCCGGCCATCTGCCTGGAAGAGCAGACTGTGGTTTGCCGGAACAGGAAGACCCTAATCCACCAGTCTCCAATCACCTGGCCCTTGACATGGCAGCAAGACACCATGGCAGATATGTGGAGAGATGGTGGTAGTGATGGTGGTAATGATGACGGTGATGATGATGAAGGTGATGATGGTGATGGTAATGATGGTGATGGTGGAGATGGTGCTGATGTTGGAGATGGGGCTAATGATGCTGCTGCTGATGGTGGTGATAATAGTGATGATGATAATGATGGTGATGGTGATGTTGGTGATGGTGATGAGAGCGATTATAGTGATGATGGTGGTGATGACAGTGATTATGACGGTGGTGATGGAGATGATGATGAAGGTGATGGTGGTAATGGTGATGATGATGATGGTGCGGATGGTAATGGGGATGATGAAGGTGGTGATGGTGAGGATGGTGATGGTGTTGTTAGTGAAGATGGTGATGACAGTGATGATGGTGGTGATGTCAGTGATGATGACGGTGGTAATGGAGATGATGATGAAGGTGATGGTGGTGATAGTGAAGATGGTGATGATAGTGATGCTGGTAATGGTGTTGATGATAATGGTGATGATAACGATGGTGCTGATGATGGCCGTGATGATGGTGAGGATGGTGATGAGACTGATTATGGTGATGGTGATGATGGTGATGATGGTGATGGTGATGATGGTGATGATGATGCCAGTGATGATGGTGAGGATGGTGATGAGACTGATTATGGTGATGGTGATGATGGTGATGATGGTGATGATGGTGATGATGGCGATGATGGTGATGATGATGGCAATGATGATGGAGATGATGATGATGATGATGATAATGGTGATAGCGATGATGGTGATGATGTTGATGGCGATGATGATAATGATGGTGATGATGATGGCAGTGATGATGGTGATAGTGACCATGGTGATGGTGATAATGGTGATGATGGTGGTGATGGTGATGACGGTGATGATGGTGATGGTGATGATGGTGATGATAATGATGGTGATGATGATGGTAGTGATGATGGAGATGATATTGGTGGTGATATTGGTGATGAGGATGATCATGGTGATGGTAATGATGGTGATGATGATGAGGGTGATAAGGATGATGGTGATGGTGATGATGAAATTGAAGCTACAGTTTACAACGCACCCACTACATGCTGGAAACTTCTAAAGTTTCAATACCCACCACTTCATATAAACCTCATAGCAACCCGGCAAGATATGAGTTATCATTAACCTCCTTTTACAACGGGCAAAAAAGGACTCTGGTACGGGGCTCAGGTGACACAGGTAGTCTGGGGCAAAGCCAATATTGGCCATTCAGATCCACATGACTTTATAGCTGCTGCTTTAACCACTGTGCTCTACTCATGGGGGGCTACTGGCCTTGTTGGTGGGGCCGCCATGTGCCAACTCTGTGCCCGGCTCTGCCCAGGCGCTGGGTCACACCAGGGACTGAGGTGAACAAGATTGCTGCCTTTGCAGGGCTTACACCCAAGACCACCAAGGCACAAATCAGAAATCATCGAGTAGTCATCTAGGTCTATGTAGATTTAAAACAAAATGATTTGTTAGATTCTGACAGGGTGGCAACTTCAGAGTGGGTGCTTGGGCGGGGGAATGCTCTGTGAGGAGGTGACACTTCAGCTCAGATCTGAGTGACAGAGAAGAGATGAGGGGAAAGGTCAGTGCAGGCAGAAGCAGTAGCTGAGCAAAGGCCCTGGGGCTGGAACCAGGAGTGAAGAAGCGAAGAAGAGGGGGCTGCAAAGGGCACCCACACCCTGCCATTTGCCTGTCTGCACGTTCTGCCTGGCACCTGAGCCCTGCAAGGGAGAGTGTGAGCCATCAGAGTGACTGAAAAGCAAAGAAACAAAGCTAGCTGGCCAGCGGTGGGACATGGTGATTCCCTCGGGCCCACACAAAGATTCTGCCCAAGGCCAGGAGAACACAGAGCCTGCAGACATCCTTCTGTCTCACGAGGCGTCCAAGCACAAGGTGCGTGGCACTGTGTGTCTGAATGATGCTCACTCTCTGGGCAGAGGACGTCCCTCCCCAAGATGCCTACAGGGACTCCTGTTGAGCCCCCTCCCGGGGACCAGGGGCTGGCCCTGCTCCTGCTGCTCCCCAGCACCCTGCTCAGGCCTCTGGATGGTTCCCAGCAAGTGGCCCTTCCTGTCCAACTTCCTCCTAGCTGGTGGCACTGCCAGCCTTCTGGAAACATCCCAGGCCCCAGAAAGCCAGGCATGGTCCCCACACAGCCGCAACCCACTGTCCAGCTTGCACAGGTATCCCCAACAAGTGGGGCCACACAGGCCAGCAGGGGCTGGCAGGATGGCACCAGTGCCCCCAAAGGTCAGGAGGCGCAGGGAGTCACCCCCAGATACTGTTTCCCTCACCATGAACAGCAGGACTTGTGGGAATGACCTCCAGGCATGAATCAGCCCCCTGTGCTCACCTGCTCACCGTCCCCCGCTCAAGGTTTGTGGGCGTGGGCCACAGGCCTGCGGTTCCCAGCACAAACCCAGATGCCCCATGCGGATCAGACAGACATTTGCTCCCCTCTCATCAAGCAGGCAGTGGTGGCACCCCTGGGCACAGCCGGCTGAGCTCTGACCCTTACCCCAGGTGGGGGACTCCACATTGTCAGGATTGACTCTTGTGGACAGATGCAAAACACCATAAAGAAAACATGCATCAGTATGGGATGGTGACTCTGGGGAACCACACACATGTGTCTTAGAAAACTAAACAAATACTTCCCTGAGAACCCACTAATTCCTCTCTTAGGTATTTACCCAAAAGAAGTCAAAATATATATCAAAAGAAGAAAAAAGAAATTCACAAAAAGACGTTACATAGCTCTATCCACAGTAACTCCAACCAGAAGGGCAGCACTAACTAACGGGCAGTGGTTCAACAAATCGGTCTACAGACGTGAGAAAGAGGGGTTCCCGGCTCACACGCAACCGGCTGAGGCTTCAGAAGGAGCTGGACACAAAGACCACACACTGCAGGCTCCCGTTGCCAAGTAACTCCAGGATGAGCCATGGCTGCCGAAATCGGAACAGTGGCCGTGCCCGCAAGGGGCTCAGGCCCCGCTGAGACTGACTCTAAGTGCCCAAGGGATTCACCCAGGAGGGGAGAAAGGTGCTGTGTTTTCGGGGTGGACAGGTTCGTCAAAGACCCAGCACGCCACACAGGTACAATGGGGCGTTTCCACGTAGGTACATTACATGCCGGGCATCTGCAGTGGGGACCCCTCCCCACGGTCTGATGGAGGGGGCTCTGAGTTGGCCTGGCATCAGGGGACAAAGCCAATCTCACAGTAGCCTACAAAAGCAGGCATCGGTGACAAGCCTGCATGGAAATAAAAAATAAATAACCAAGGGAAGCCAAAGAAAGCCACTCAACAGGAAATTTAAATTTCAAACTTTGGAAACTATCCAAATGTCACTTAGAACGGCCCCGAGACCACCAGGCGTCATGCATGAGGGGGACACAGCCACACCTGGCGCAGGGCGACTGCCAGCTCGACGTATTAGTAAACAAGCAAGACTGAAAACAAACCAAGGTTTACAGCTGAAGAAACTGGGAAAATATAACAAAAGGACCCCAAGAAAGGTAAAGGTAGGAGTTTCATAAAACCAAACAGAAATTAGTGAAATGAAAAATAACCAATAGCACAACCAATCAGTGAGACCAAAAGCTAGATCTTCGGAGAAAAAAAAAAAGGTTGTTTTTGTTTTGTTTTGTTTTTAAGATATCTTTTTTTTTTTTAAACTTATCTCCACCCCAAACGTGGGGCTTGAACTCACAACCCCAAGATCAAGAATCGTGCACTCCTCCAAATGAGCCAGCCAGGCATCCCTGAAAAGAAATGTTTTTAACAGTAAAATAAACAGATCTTTGACAAGTCTGGTTAGCTCCAAAAGTAGGTATGTAAAGGGGGACAAAAGCAAAACAAAGGGATAAAGATTATAAAAGAACAGTATGCACAGCATTTTGCCAATAAATGGAAGTAAAACACAGTGGAAATGGAAATTTTTCTAGGAAAATATAGGTACTCAATAAAATGCCGTAGAAGAACGTTGAAGCTGTGAATTTGCACAACAAGAGTGTTTTCACTTATTCTATCTGTAAGAAGTGGGAGTGTGGATGAGGGAGGCATGAGCTGTGACCTTCTCCTGAGAACGGATGAGCGCAGCGTCAGCAAACACAGGGTGCTTCCCCTTCACTGTTGCTTCAGAGTCAGGTACGCCCAGGAACCTGGACTCCTGCCCCAGCCCCTCGGTCTAACACCTCAAGGGGTCCACGAGGGCTCTGAGGGTCCACATAGCCTGCAGAGGTTGGAGGGGACGGGCCAGGAAGCAAGCTGGGTTTTGTTGGCTGCGCTCACTCGCTGAGTCCTGGGCGCCCAGGGGCTCAGTTATTCAGGGTTTCAGAGGAAAGAAGGATTTGTAATAAAGACATGAACAGAGGTGCTATTTATAACCAAGAAAACTGGAAACAACCCAAATCGCCCCCACAGGGACTGGCCTGGCAGATCCACAGAGGAGGGGAAGGAGATGCTAGCCACGTGACTTGTGGGGAGGGGGAGCTTGGTGGCGACAGAGCCTCGTGCGTGGGGGGAGCCAAATATAATGCAGTTTGCACACAGCGACCATAATTACGGGCCACCGCGGGCTTGCGCTGACTTACAGGTGTCAGGCCAAGGCTGAGTGCGAAACAGCCAGAGCAGCTCCAGGGGCAGTCCTCCGTCCGCAGGGACCTGGTCATCTCATTGCTGGGCCAACGTTGACATGGGGCTCTGAGAGGCAAAGTCAGGGGGTGGGGAGGCCTGCGGTCAGCCCCAGACACCCCCGAGCCCTTGCCAGGCCTGCAGGCAAGCCCTCAAGAGGTTCATGCTGAGTGCCACCGGCCAGGGCTCCAAATAATGGAAACAAGATTTTGAGATCACGGGCCGGGCCCACCTCTGAGCTCCCTGCCACCTCCACTGGCAATGGCGGTGGTGGGTCTCCAGGAGCAGGAGGGGAGGTAAGACTTGAAGCTCCCCCGGAGAGTGTCCCCCCGACATCCTGCTGGAACTCCCCCTCCTCCGAGGTGCCCCCATGCCGGGAGCTCCAACTCTGCCGCTCTCCACTCAGGGACTCCCGGCTTCTGGGCACACGTCTGTCCAGGGGTCCTGAGGACACTGGTGGAGACGGGGCTGGCAGGTGGACCCCAGCCAAGGTGTCTCTGTCTCTACTAGCTGCTGCCTGTCATTGGCCTCCCCGTGGGCTTGGTGGAAGTGTCCCACTCGGACATGGCCCTCCTGTTCAGTCCCCAGGCCCTGCCCCAGCTGCACCCCCAACCGGCAGGTCCCACACAACACAACACAGCTGCAAGAGGAGGGCCTCCCTGGACGGCAGGACCTCAGCCAGGGGTGACCCATCTGTGGGCCACCTTGCCTGCTGTCACCCCCAAGCCAGCCGCTGTCACAGCACCCCAGCTCCTGGGCCTGGCAGGCAGGAGCAGCCCCTAAACCCCACTGGTCAGGCCTCTAGTAGAGCGCCTATAGTCAGGGCTCTCTGCCATTGACTTCTGCGGGACCCAGGGCCTCCTGCATACCCCCTGCCTTCCCTAACCCTCCCCTGGCCCTGAGAGAAACTGGTGGAGGGGGGTTCAGGGGTGCAGTCATAGCCTGGAAACCGCACATCACCTCCTTCATGGTGTTGATATTAAGACTAATAACTGGGGCCTAGAAGGATCCATCTGGAAGGGTACTTTGGAAGGAGGGTTTGGGGGCTGTGCAGGTGAGTGGTGAGTGTGGGGTCCTGCTTTGGGCAGCGGGGCGGTGAGAGAGCAGATGGGAACCGAAGGGACGGACAGGGGCCAGGAACCACAGTGGTGAGTGCTACCAGGAGGAGAGAAAAGAAGAGGGCTCTTGGGGAAGCTGGCGTGCAGCAGAGGCCACAGGAGGGCTCGTGGGAGGCACAGGAAGGCACGAACGGAGGACGAGGCAGCCAGGACGGGCTTGCACTGGGAGGCGTCTCCAGGCAGCGTGGCCGGTGCTGGGGCGTCGTGGGTCCAGGGCACATAGGGACGGGGATGGCACAGAGCACTTTCCTCTCCAGCACAAAGCGGAAGCGTGACTCTCACTTACAGACATTACCTCGCAGGCACCAGACCGGCCCGCCTTCATCCGCGTAGAATGTAGCAGACACCTGCTTTCCGACATGAACGTCAAACCCTGCCAGACTGGGGGTCCCCGTGGTGAGGACAACTTACAAATGCTCGGCTGTGGCCTGGGGGTGGCCCTGAGTGCCGGAGGGCAGAGGTCACGGGGACAGGATGAGGGGCCGCGGCAGCACTGGGGATGTGAGGGGCAGGACGCCAGGGAAAGGGTAGCTGTGGGTGGGGACCCACGAGTCCTCAGCCGCCCATACACGGGGCAGATCCAGGTTGTGCCAAATTACAGGGTCCAGGAAGCACCTCAGATTTTCTGGAGTCTGTGATAACAAAGCACAAAGCCAAGTTCAAGGTCCGAGCCAGAGCCAGCACTCTTCAGAGGAAGTTAACAGAATCTTGAGCTTCGCAATGTCTCAGCCATCCTGTCCATCCACTGTTCAATTAAAAAAAACAAAAACAAAACTTAGGAATACAAAAAAACAGGAAAATGACAGCCCTAGGCAAGAAAAAAGTCATCTACAGAAACTGAGACACCAACCCAAGATGACCCAGATGTTGGACTTTGCTGACTTTGAGGCCATTGTTATAAACATATGTGAAGAACTAGAGAAGCTGCAGTCTTAGTGAATGAATGAGAGATCTCAGCCCCAACTCAGATGGGTGGGAATGATGTAACCTGCAGAGGAACAAGCACACGGCCTGACCTTGAAGGACAAGGTCACCCACTCCTGCGCCTGGGTCCCTGGAGTCTCCAGACCAAGTGTGAAATTGAGGCAGAATAAATACTTGAAGACGTGATGGCCAGAAAACTTCCCCAATTTACTGGAAAACATGAATTTACATATCCAATAACCTCTACAAGCCCCAGAGAGGATAAATATAAAAAGAACAACAGTCACACAAAGTTCCGAAAACCAGAGAAGATCCTGGAGGCCGCCAGAGAGAACAGACGCATCACTCCCAGGGGATCCGTAGGAATCAGAACTGATTTCCCACCAGAAGCCACCAGAGCCAGATGGCAACGACATGGCATCTTCCTAGTGCTCCCCAAGTTCTCATCCAGTAAAAATGTCCCTAAGAAGCAAGGTTGACATAAAGGAAGCTTAGAGAAAGCACTGACCTGGCAGTGTGGTCCAGGCTGCGGATGGCCCTGGCTTGAGGAGCACCTGCAGGAAGGAATTCCACCGGGAGCAGGACAGACGGACATCACAGCCACTGATGAGGAAACATGGAGGACGCGGAACAGGACGGTCTGCTAGGCAGCTGAGCTCCACCCTTCAATGCCCATGAGGCCGGCGAGGCCAGGACAGCTGCTGACTCATGGGACAGACACTAGGCAGCACGGGGCACAGGGCTGAGTGCTGAGCTGGTCAAGGTCAGAGTAAAGGCAACAGCGATACTGGCCTGGCATCTGCGGGGCCAACGGTGACAGTGGAGCCGGATTTGTTGCTGATTTTGACATTTGCATTGTGTTTATAAGGGAAAGGACCCTTGTCCCACACGAGGGTGTGAGGGAATAATGGGGGCGTCGTGCCCACAGCTCATTAGTCAGACGAGTCAGAGAAATGCTCCCCCCTAGATAGAAGGACTTATAGGGCAAATGTGGGGAGATGTTAACAACTGAGGGGGTTAGAGGAAGAGCATATGGGAGCTTGTCTGCATTTGCAAATTTTCTACACATTTGAGGTTATTTCAAAAGAAGACATTTTACAAAGCAGCAGCTTCCTTGGGGCAAGAAGGAAGAAGATAAAGCAACAGAACGGATCAGGGGCCACAGAAGGGTAAGTAGTTTTGCTGAGGTCTAACGTCCACACAGACGAGTGCACAAGTCACTGACCCGCCTCCTGCTGGTCCGGTCTGGAAGAGCTAAATAATTAGAACTGCATTTTCCCTTGTGTCTGGCTTTCCCTCCTCAAAGATATGTTTGTGTTAGGCAAGCATGTGTCTGTGTCTAGGAGCAGCAACATTTTTGTTGGTGTGAAGTGTCCGATCGTGCGACTATATTCATGCATCTGTCGCACAATGCTGGCATCATCGTTGTTCACATCTTGGTGAGCACATGTGTGCAAACACCTAGGAGTGGGATTTCTGGGTCACTGGGCACAAGTTTGTTCCCCTTTCATGGACCTGGCAGAAAGTTCCCCAAGTGGCAGTGTGGGCTGTCCCATTCGCCCCAGCATCTGGCCCGTGAGCCTCAGTGCTGCACCAGGTTGGGACATTCAGCCTGTATATGTCCCATGGTGGTCTTAGCTTCCATTTCCCCCATAACTCGAGAGTGAGCACCTTCTCACAGTTTTCACCGTTTGGGCCTTTTTGTGAAGTGATGCTCACGTCGTCCCCCATTTTTCTTTACCGGTTGTTTCTCTTTTTCTTTGTTTGTTTTGAAGTAGGATCACAACCTTGAGATGAAGACCTGAGCTGAGATCAAGAGTCGAATGCTCTGCCTAATGGGCTATGCAGACGACCCTGTTTCTCTTTTTCTTATTGAAGGGTATGAGTTCTTTATATAGCGTGGATCAGAGACCTTTGTCAAATGTGTCTACTGCAAATGGTTCTCCCAGCTCTGTGGTTGGCCCTTTCACCCACTTGCACACGATCAATTGTCTTTTGACTTATGTAAGTTCTTAATTGCAACGTGATCAAATTCACAAATGTTTTCTTCACCGGCATTACATTTGCATATTCTTTCTACGGACCTTCTGCTCTCTGGGTCATAAAGACACTCTCTTTGGTGTTTTCCCTACCACTTTCTTTGTGCTTCCTAGTGACTTCTATGACCTTCAGGAATGAGGCATGTGCCCCCATGTGTGTGTGCACGCGTGAGTGTGCACACACATGTAATAAGAGTGGACCTCAAGAATTGTTTCCCACGCATGTACTCGATAATTTTGCAAAAAACACTTCTTCCCCCAATGATAAGCAAGCGTCAACTTTGCCCACGTCTGGATTCCGTTCCATTGGTCTATTTCCTCTCCTTGACCGAGGGCTAATGCCACCTTGTAAATCACTGTGGCTTCGCTGGGTGACGCCTGCCTGCCCGGGTCCTTCAGCTAAGCAGCTCTTGTTCTTCCTCGTCCTCCAACTTATCTTACCTCTTCTTGGTCCTTTGCATTATCAGGTAGATCCTAGAGTCAGCTTGTCATGTAGACACACACGTACCACTATTCTGGGGGAGTAGTGTGCACTAAATTAGCTCGGGTCATAGAGAATCAAAATTATTTCCATGTTGAGTCTTCCAATATACAAGCATGGTATATGTCTTTGCATCTGTTTAGGTGAATTGCACTTTACCTCAGTAAAGCTCATAATTTCCTGTGTAGAGGTTTTGCATGTCTTTTTTAGATTTATTACGAGGTATTTAATGATTTTAAAATAGTATTATAAATAATTTCTTTTCAGTTTTTTTCTTAAGTAAACTCTGCACCCAACATGGGGCTCGAACTCATGACCCCAAGATCAAGAGCTGCATGCTCTACCAACTGAGCCAGACCCCATTATGATATAAATATTCTTAACCTATTTATAGCTGTTGCTGGTACATATAAATAAAAATTTCAGAAGGCTGACATTATAGTCAGCAGCTTTGCTAATTTCACATAATTTTATAAGTTGTCTAAAATTTTAGGGGATATTCTATGTACACAATAATGTCACCTGCATGTAATGATGATTTTATTTCTTCCTTTCCAGACTTTTGGTCTTTTCCTATGTTTCCTTTCATGCTGGCTACATTCCCTAAAATAATGTTGAGTAGTGATGGTGAGAATCCCATCACTAACCTCAGGGGGAGCATTTTCAGAATTTTGTCAAGACGTACACACAAGGGGTCATGATACAGTGGCTCGTGTTTTCTACCCCTTTATTGCTAATCTCTCTGCGTCCTTCTAATTAAGATGCCCCTCGTAGCAAAGTACAGTGCATTGTTTAGTTTTATGCCAATACAGTCTGTCCCAGCCTTTCATTGGAAGTAAACAGTCCACTTAACGTTTAATGTTGTTTCTGATACACGTGAGTTTACACCTACTGTGAGAGTGCTTGTTTTCTGTTTATCTCACCTGTTTTATGTGACTTAAATCCTCTTTCTTGCCTCTTCTTAGATTATTTTTTATTATTCCAGCCCCCCATCTAGCAGCCTAATAGCTATGCACTCCTTTGCTGTTACTTCACTATTTACTATTCACAATCTTTTACTGCTCGCTTAGTGGTGGAAAGAACATGCCCCCTTTATTTATTATGGTCTGCCCCAAGCTGGCATGCATTTTTAAACCTCGCCCCAGGCCTGAAAACACTCTATCTGCTGCATTTCCATCCTTCTCACTTCTGTTGTTACTGTCACACGTTTTATTTTTACATATTTCGCACCACAGGAGGCATTGCTATTGTGATGGAGTCGAGATTCATCTCTGCTCACCTTTTCTGTCCATTGCTCTTTATTTGCTCTTAAACTTCCCCACCTCCACTTCTGAAGAATATTTTTGCTGCAGAATTCTATAAAATTCTATGTTGTCACGGTTTTTCTCCCGTCCTTAAAGAGTGTGATTTTATTGCCTTCTGACTATGCATTCATGTTGGAGAGTCCGCATTGATTGTTACTTTATAGTCCTTCTTGTCACTCTAGCTCCTTTGAGACACTCTTCATGCTTCTCCTGGTGGGGTTCATGGAGTTTCTTGAGTCAGTGGACTCATGGCATTCTCTGGTTTTTCAGAATCCTCAGTCATTATGTCCTCCAACATTTCTTCTGCTCCGGGAAAGAATCTTTCTTTTCTTGCTCCTCTCTGGTACCCCAGAACTTTTCAACATGTTCCACTATCTCTTATATCTTCTCCATATTTTCTCCCTCTCTTCCATCTCTATGCATCAGCTTTGAGAACTTCCTCCAGCCCCATCTTAAAACCACTCATTGAAGTCTCAATATAAATGACTGTTTTTAGCTCTAGAATATGTCATTGAAATTCTTCATTTTATTGTTTTCTTTAACACATGAATAGCAATATTTTAAAGTCTGTCTGATAAGGCCAGTTATCTGTATCATCTGAGAAATTTTTTTGTTTTTTTTTCTTGGTGTGTCTAGTAATTCGTAATTGAAAGGTGGACACTGTCCATGAGAAATTACAGACGCTTTCTCCAGAAAGTGTCCACTTCATTCTCTGGGCACAGCTGGGTGTGGGCAGACTCCCTCAGTCCAGGTACATGAGGTGGGACTGCTGTCTTGATATTTCAGTCTGTCCGTGGCTCACATCCATCTCTACTATGTAGCTGCCCCAGGTCCCAACTCAGATCCCAAGCTCCCATTTTTCTCTTCATAACCAGGAAATCATTGAAAACACCACCAGCTTTTCACTGCTATCTTATTAGTTTCTTAGCTTCTTACCACGTGCATTTGATTCACAGGTGAAGGCTTTGGGGGTAAATGACTGAGTTTGGAGCCTCCAGTCCCTTCAGTCCTGGCCATGTCAGCACTGTGATTAAAATTACCTCTCCTCCCCCAGGAACTTGCTGAAGCTCGGCTGGCTTCTTTACCTCTTAGCAGTGGTAGCCCCATGCTTGGCTTCCTACCTAAGTTAAACACCAGAGCGATAGGTAGTGTGCAAAAAATGTCCACTCACCTCTCTCCAAGTCTCTTCTTTGAAGACTAGACTCTTCAACTCCTGGTCATCTGCAGCTGTCAGATCACTTAAACCATTTTTTTTTTCTCCCCTCATCTGGGCTGTTCTCTGTGGAACCAGTGATCTGCTCTACCACTCTATCAGAACTGGAAGTGGAAACTCAAGGAAGGGTCATTTTGCAGATGGAACAAAACTGGATGTCTGTCTAGACAGAGTAAAAATAATAAAAATATTGATGGGGCGTCTGGGTGGCTTAGTTTGTTGAGCATCTGACCTCTGGTTTGGGCTCAGGTCATGATCTCAGGGTCGTGAGATGAAGCCCTAAGCCAGGCTCCTTGCAAGGCAGGGAGTTTGCTTAAAGATTCTCTCTCTCTACACCCCCAAAATAAATCTTTTTTAAGAAATATTTTATTTATTTGAGAGAGAGGGTAAGCACGTAGGCAGGAAGATGGGCAGAGGGAGAGGGAGAAGCAGGCTCCCCGCTGAGCAGCGAGCCTGACATGGGGCTCAATCCCAGGACCCCAGGATCATGACCTGAGCTGAAGGCAGGTGCTTAACAGACTGAGCCACCCAGGGGCCCCTAAAAGGAGTAAATGTTTAAAAAATAATAATAATAAAAGTGATGACAGTCCTCATGGTGCCCTTATTATGTAACAGACTTTGTGCTTAAGCGGTTACATGTGTGGTGCTACTTGATGTTTACAGCAACCTCGTGAAATAGGTAATATGTCTGTTCCCAGTGGACAGAGGTGGAAACTGAGAGGGAAATTAATTTGTACAGGCAGTCTGTTCCCAGGAATCTAATCTACAGGAAAAATGTAAAAGCCTGTTTTATCACGATAAAGCAATAGGTGACCGGAAACTTGCGCTTTCAACCGTTTTTAGGTGTGCAGTTCAGTGACCGTAGGTATATTCAGTCCTGTCACCATCACCACCACCACCTCTTTCCAGAACATTCTTGTTGCCCCACACAGACACTCCTCACCCCTTTCCCCTCCAGCACCCAGGGGCCTCTAACCTACTTTGTCCCTAATGAAGTTGTCTGTTCTAGGTATTTCGGATACGTGGGACCAAGCAACATTTGTCCCTTTGTAGCTGGCTGATTTTCCCTAGCATGATGTTTTTCAAAGTTCATCCATGTCATAGCGGGTGTCAGAAAGGCAGTCCTTTTTACAGCTGATCAATATTCCACTGTGTGTCTACATTGCATTTTATCCATTCATCAGTTGATGGACATCTCAGTTATTTCCCGTTTGCCCTTTATGACTAATGCTGCTGTGAACAATGATGGAGGATGATTGGTTTGAGTCCCCGTTGTCAGTGCATGTGGGTAGATATCTTGAGGTGACATTGCCAGGTCACAGGTAATTCTGTGTCTAACTTTCAGAGGAGCCACAACGTTGTTGTCCACGGCAGCTTTTCTTTTTTTAAAGACTTATTTATTTGAGAGAGGAAGAGAGAGAACCAGAGCACACGAGCAGGGGTAAGGGTAGAGGGAGAAGCAGACTACCCGTCGAGCAGGGAGCCCGAGGCAGGGCTCGATCCCACAACCCTGAGATCACGACTTGAGCCGAAGGCGGACGCTTCACTGACTGAGCCCCCCAGGCACCCCTGTACTTTCACTGTCTTGATGCACAAGAATTTTAATTTTAATAAAGTCTATTTTATCAATTTGTTGTTGTGGCTTGTGCTTTTGTTGCCATATATAAGAAGCCATTATCAAATCCAAAGTTAGGAAGATTTATGTTTCCTTTTAGGAGGTTCATGGTTTAACTCGTATATTTAGGTGGCTGATCTACTTGGGGTTAATTTTTGTGTGTGGTGTGAGGTAGGGGTCTGACTTCATCCTATGAAACAGGTGGACTCATAGAGCCAGGAATTAGATTAGTGATTAGGCCTGTAGGTATGCGGGGTGATGGGAAGTGACTGCTGATGGGTGTGAGGCTTTTTGGGGGGTGATGAAAATATTCTAAACTTAGACAGTGGTGATGGTTGCATAACTCTGTGAATACATTAAAAACCACCGAACTGTACACTTTAAAGGAGCGAATTTTATTCCATGTGAATTATACCTCAATAAAGCTGTTATTAAAACAAACAAAAAGAACAGCTGGTGGCCCGTAGGAGGGGACAGGCCGGGCAGCCCCACCTCCCGCTTCCAGGGGAGCAGACATGTTGTCCTCCTGCGGCCCCCGTGGCTGCTGGCCAGGCTCCTGCCCTACACCAAACACGTGGCCCAGGCCCGAATCTTCCTTCTCCTCAGGGCCACATGTCAGGTAATAAAGGATCTTCTTTCATGAACTTTCCTCCCATTTTGGCCCCAAGCCCAGTGTTCTCAGCCCATTATCCTGGCAACTCAGTCCAGAGAGTGAAAGAGGCCACAAGCAGCCACTCCCGTGCCCGCCTCTCTTCCTGGGGCATGGATGGAGCCCCAAAGGAAAGACAGGGGTCCCAGTGGTCCCACTGGATTCCTGGCGGAGGCTTGGCTGTGCAGTGTCCCATCTGTGGGAGGCGGGGCTGGGACTCAGTCTGTCCCCTGCCGGGAACAGAGCTGGCAAGCTATCTATCTGCTGCTAGGGACTGGGCATGAGCTCAGTTTGTGACCAGGCCACCTTGGGTTCCAGCTGGGACCTGAGCATTTGGATTTGCTTCTCAGCCCAGTCAGAGTGGTCATCAGTCAGTTGCATGAGGTGCCTTTGTGGGTGCCTTCAGGGGTAGGAGGATGGGAAGTTCTATGTGCGGAGCACAGCACGGCCCCTGGACATCACAGGCCATGGGCCTACTCTCTTCCTGCACTCAGAGGGCTGGGGCCTTGGGCATGGGTCAGCATCCTCATCTGGCACCTAGCAGAGCCCTGGAGAGGTAACCTTGGTGGCCTTCCTGGGAAGAGGCTGCAGACAAGGGCTAGAAAGGAGCAGGTAGGGCGCTGGGTGAAGACTGTGGCCAAGAGCCACTTATGATCCCAGGCACACGCTGGCCCCCTTGGTGGGGCAGAGGCCCAGGGGTGGGAGCAGAGGGCCCGGGCCGGTCTGGCAGGCTCTCCCCACCAGGCCCCAGGGGCACTGAACCCTCCCAGACGCCCCGCCTCCCAGCAGGGTGGGGCTCAGATGTGGTGCAAATGCAAGGTCAGGGAGGAGGTCCCCAAAATGTCCCATAAGGTCTGCGAGGTCACAAAGGAGAAGCTGGGAGGGCTGCCCAGGGCCCTTCCATCCCCAGTCACAGGCCCCAGGTTGGCTCTGTGCCGCTCTTCATCTGGATTCAGCAACTGCTACAGACCTGCCTTGGCATTTTAATTGCAGTCATTAAGATGCCTCCCCTGCTGGGAACAGGTCAGCGGTTTCTGGTCTTTCTGTGCAGAAGCCACAAGCACCTCAACCTCAGTGGCTTGCTCCCAGGGCTCCCGACCCATAGCACCACCCCCTCATGGCACACACGGGGCTCCCAGGCAGAGGGCCTGGTGCGCCTTCCCTGCCCGTGTCCACCCTGAACATCTCAGGGGTCAGGCCCTGTGCAGAGGCTGTAGTGACTGGCTGAGGGCAGAAGCACTGTTTCCTAGAAGGTCCCCTCAGTGGCACCTGTCTGCCTCATCCCTCTCTGGCCTTAGAACCCCCCGCTGGAACACACGCCCTGGGGCTGCTCAGTGCGGTGTCCCCTGCCCCGAGCCCTCCCAGTCAGTTTGGGTGTGACACGCGCCCATCTGTCTGATGGGGGATAATGACTAGGATGTCCCTTTGAAAGGTGATGAGCCAAATGCGTCTCCCTAGGCCCCTTCTAGGGCCTGGGCCTACAGCTGAGCGTCTGCCTCCCAGGAAAACCATTTAGCCACACTTAGCACAGAATGGCAGCTCTGGGGTTCAACTCTACCTAGCAACAAGATCAGCAGCTGATTTTGCAAACTGTTATTTTTATCTCTGGGACTGGCACGGCTGAGACAAGTGGTATCCTCCTGCGCCACCTGGGGACCCCGCCCCCCCAACACTTCTCCTGGCCCGAGGCCCAGTCACCTCCCTCTCTCACTGGTGGGGATCTGTGAGTCCCAGGATGTGGAGGGGTCCTGAAAGCCTCCAGAGAGGAAAGCCAGCCCCCAGGTTCCCACCCTGCTCACCTCCCATGTCCACATCCCAGAGCCTTCTGCACTGCCCGTCCCATCCTGAGTCACAAGAGCCCTGGACAAGGGGTCTAGGGCCCAGGGGCCCTCCCCCATCACAGGATACCTTGGAGAACTTCCTCACCTACTGCCTGCCTTCTTTCTTGCCCCTGGGGTGGCCAGAATGCACCAAGCCACCGTGCAGGAGCCATCATGGGCCCTGCGTTTATAGAGAAAACACTGTGAATGCCCAGTTCTAGAAGAGGGTGCTGCAGACACATCCCCCAGCTCCTCGTCCCTGGACACAATCCAACAGACACTTCATATGGACCCTGATGTGGAAAAGACGAGGCAGACAGGCCGGGGGCCTCAGGACTTGAGAACTGGGTGCCATGTGGCACTGGGTACAGAGGCCCGCACCCCGCGCTGCCACCAAGCATCCACAAGACAAATAAGAGGACAGGAGAAGCAGCTCTGGGTGGAGTGGAGGAAGGGAGGCAGCATCCGGAAGCCCCAGGCCCAGCTCAGGGGGAACTCACCTGCCCTCGCAGGCAGCAGCATGGCAAGGACTTAGAGAACCAAACACCAGGACCACGATCCACAATGAAGGACAGAAACCACATGATGCTGGAGGATCATGAGGACTGAGAAACAAGATGAACAGAGCCTCCAGGATCTGTGGGTTCTAAGCTTCTAAGAAGGGGGGTTGTCTAGCTAAAATAGTGAAGACTGTCCTCAGACAGCAACCAACACATCCAGGCTATAGGAGAAAATCCTGCACCCCACCAGAACTGGGGAAGCACAGTTAGAATGAGGAAAGACAATCCACGGGTGCCCAGGCCAAGATAAAGCAGATGCTGGGATGATGGGACAAGGGTTCTAAAGCAGTTATCACAGAAACACCTCTCAACAAGCCATTACAAATTCTCTGGAAACAAATGAAGATATAGAAGATCTCAGCAGAGAAGTTGCATGTTTCTTCTAAAATAAAAATGTTCTATAAAGTAAAAATTAACGGAACAGAAAAATACACTAACGAAGTTAAACACATTGCCAGGTGGCCTCGACAGCAGTGTAGAGACAACAGAAGACAGAACCAGTAATCTTGAAGACAGACTGACAAGGGTCACTCGCTCGGAACAACAGAGAGCAGACAGACTGAGAACCAAGATGAACAGAGCCTCCAGGATCTTTGGGACAACACAAGAGCCAACATTCATACCAACAGAGTCCCAGAAGACAGAAAGAATGGTGAGGGGGGACCAGAAAAATAACTAAAGGAATAATGTCTGAAAATGCCCCAATTTTGACAAAAGACATAAATGTACAGATTGAGAAGGTGAGCAAACTCCAGCAGGGAAGCTTGGAAATTTAATAACATATTTATGAAAAAGGAAATCTCAAAGGAAATTAAAATATATATAACTGAATGAAAAAAAATCAGAAGTTGCTGGATGCAGCTAAAGCAGTGCTGAGAGGGAAATTTATAGCATTATGGTTATATCAGAAAAGAAGATCATAAAACAATTACTACAATTAATGCATAAACCAAGAAGCTAGAAAAAGAGCAAAACAAGCTCAGAAAAAGCAGAAGATACAAAAGACACAAGAAATCAATGAAATAGAAGATAGAAACTATAGAGAAAAATAATGAAATGAAAAGCTACTTCTTAAAAAAAACAAAATAAAACGAAAATAATAGAATAACCCTCTACCAAGATTAACAAAGGCAGAAAGAGAGAAGACACAAATCATCAGTGTTAGGAATGAACTAAGGATATAATGACAGATCCCGAAGCCATCTTATCTCCCAAAAGGAGAATAAGAGTGTGGTGTGAGCACTTTTACCCTCAGAAATTGGACAACTTATAAGAAACAGATCAATTTCTTAAAAATCACAAACCACCAAAACTCAGATCAAAAAGACAATCTAAACAGTCATTTAAAAAACTGAACACATACACACAACAAAACCACAGACAAATCCTCATGAGCTTCTACACATAAACAGAATCCTCAATAAAATATTAGCAAATTGGGGTGCCTGGGTGGCTCAGTTGGTTAAGCGACTGCCTTCGGCTCAGGTCATGATCCCGGAGACCTGGGATCGACTCCCACGTTGGGCTCCCTGCTCGGCAGGAGGCCTGCTTCTCTCTCTCTCTCACTCCCCCTGCCTCTGTTCCCTCTCTGGCTGTGTTTCTCTGTCAAATAAATAAATTTTTAAAAAAATCTTAAAAAAAAATATTAGCAAATTGAATCCAACAGCATATAAAGCAAATGATTTATTCCAAGTATGCAAGGCAAGTTCAATACTCAAAAATCAATCATTGTAACACACCATGTTAACAGGCTAAAAAGGAATCATATTATCATATAAACTTATGCAGAAAAAACATTTGACAAAATTCACAACCCATTCATGAAAAAACTCTCAGCACACTAGGAGCAAAGATGAATTTCTTCAACCTCATAAAGAGCACCTACCAAAATCTAAACTAACATCACACCTACTGGTGAAAAACTGGACATTTTTCTAAGTTCTGGTATGGGGCAAGGAAGTCTGCACTCACTACCCTTAGCCAACATAGTATTAGCCAACATGGACACTGCAATAAGGAAGTAAAAATAAATCAAAGGCACCCAGATTAGAAATAAACAAATAGAACTATCTTTATTTGTAGATGACATGATTGACTACAAAGAAAAGAGAATCCTAAGAAATCTACCAAAAAAACTCCTATAACTAATAAAAGGATTTAGTAAGGTCACAGGATATAAGATCAACCAAAGTCAACTTCATTTATACGTAGTAACAACAAACAAAAGGAAACCCAAATTAAAGATGCAGTATGACTTACAATTGGCCCAAAGAACACAAAATGCGTAGGTATAAATCTAACAAAACGTGTAGAGAGTCTACATGTGGAGAGTTACACACTGCTCATGAAAGAGATGAAAGATCCAAAACGTTTGGGAGAGACATACCATGCTCATGGATTGGAAGATTTAACATTGCAAAGAGGTTGGTTCCTCCTAAAATTGATCCATAGGCTTGATGCATTCTTACCAAAAGCCCAGTGAGATGTTTTTGTAGACACGGAGGGGCTTATTCTAAGCTGTTATGAAAAGGGAAAGACCCCAGAATAACTGAAACAACAATAAGAATAATATCCACGGTGTCATGGCCAACCACACAGCTTGGGGTATGAAGACAGCATGGGGGTGAGGGGCAGACACATAGATCCATGGAGCAGAAATGAAAATCCAGAAACAGATCCACAAAAATGTGTCTAACTGATTCTAACTGATTCATGAAAAGGGGGCAAAAACAACTCAGTGGAGGAAAGTCTTTTCAATAAATGGTGCTGGAGCAACTGGTCAATCATAGGTCAACCTAACCCTAAACTTCCCTCTTTACACAAAAACTAACTCAAAATAGATCATGGGCATGAGTAAAAACACAAACTATAAGGCTTTGAGAGGAAAAAAACCCCAGAAATCTTTGAGATCTACATAAATATTTTTTTAGACTTTTGTAAACACTAGAAAGCATAATTCATAAAAAAGTTTAAGAAGTCAGACCTCAGGACATTAAAACTTTTGCTCTGAAAAAAGAGTAAGTTAAAAGGATACGACTGATTACAGACTGCAAGAAACTATCTGCAAGTCACACATGTGACAACAGACTTTAATCTAGAAGATATTTTAAAAAGTTAAAACGTGACATTAAAACAATCAATCCAATTAGAAAACAGGGCAAGGATGGGGTAGACATTTCTCTGAGTAAGACATGTGGGTAGCAGAGGCCATGATGAGGTTATCAGCTGGCCACTGGGGAAATGTAGGTCCCACCCCAGCCAGGTGAAGGCACACACAGGTCAGAAAGGTCCCCAGTGTCAGGGTCCTGCTGCTGCCGTGATGGAGTTCTACCGACTCAGTCATGGCTGTCTGACTGTCCTGGAGGGCAGAAGCCCGAGATGGGTCTCAGAGGGCTAGAGTGGGAGTTGGTATCCACACGGCTGGTTCCTTCTGAGGCTCTGGGTAAGAATCCCTCTCCTTACCTTTCCCACCTTCGAGAGGTACCCACATTCCTTGGTTCACGGCTCTGTCCATCTTCAAAACCAACCATGGCCTTGTACACCTTAGGATTGAAAAACCCTTGTGGTTACATTAAGTCCATCCAGATAATCCAGGATGCTCTTATCTCAGGTCAAGGAATTCCTTCATTTCACATGTAACCTTAAGCCCCTTGCGTGGCCTATTCCTGGGTTCTGAGGATAAAGACAAGGACATCTGTGAGCACCAAATGCGGGCGAGGACACAGAGGAGCTAGAGCTCTCTTCCATGGCTGGTGGGAGCGTGAAGCGACGCAGCTTCGCTGGAAACCTGTTTGACAAATTTCTTGTGAAATTAAATGTGCATTTAGGTGACGCAGCAACTGCACCCTTGGGCATTCACCCCAAAGAAAACTTACATTCACACAAAAAGCCTAACAGGAATGCTCAGAGTGCTTTATTTCTAGTAGACGAAGACGGAGGACCACCCCAGTGTCCTGGGCTGGTGGGTGGCCCGTCCGCATCCAGGGCCCAGCAGCTGGCAGGGACGAGGAGCAGCTGCCAACATGCAGTGAGCTCGATGACCAAGTACACGAGTGGAAACCCGAGGTCACAGACACGGACAGTGTCATCCAGGAGCACAGGACTGCTGTGGCGGGGAGCCGACGAGGGTTTGCCACAGTTTTTTGTTTGTTTGTTTTAAAGATTTTATTTGTTTGACAGAGAGAAACACAGCCAGAGAGGGAACACAAGCAGGGGGAGTGAGAGAGGGAGAAGCAGGCTTCCCGCCGAGCAGGGAGCCTGATGTGGGACTCGATCCCGGGTCTCCAGGATCATGACCTGAGCCGAAGGCAGTCGCCCAACCAACTGAGCCACCCAGGGACCACCGAGGGTTTGCCAGGGTTGGGGACAGGGTCAGTGTCCCCAGGCAGACGCCATGGTTCTGTGTCCCTGCTATAGCAGCAGGTGCACGGAGTGTGCACACACACACACACACACGCACCCGCTGGGGGCCTGGAGAACCGGCTTCTGAAGGAGGTCTGCTTGCCTTTGTCCTGCAGCCACGGGAGCGGGGCTGTCGGGCTGGTCACTGGGGACAGGGACACTCCACAACGTGACTCTACCACCGACCCCTGAACAGCACAGATTTGAATTGTGCGGGTCCATCTATGTGTAAATTTTTTTTCGATACATACGGCACAGAAGTGTGGCTTCCTTTACTGTGAGAACAGAGCAAGCACTACATATAACCTGAAACAGGGGTCTGTCCACTGCTCTGCCACTGACACGGCGATGGCCAACAGCCAGTGGCACGGGTGGGTTCAACGGGTCCAAAGTTCCATGGCCCTAACCCCCTGCATTGCCGGGGCACCAGCTGTATCTCAAAATCAGAAGTTAGAAGTGGATCCCAGAAGCTGTCCCGGACTCCGTCTATTCAAGCGAGGAAGACAGCTCCTGGCTGTGTGGGGGCTCTCTCCCGGTGTGCCCCTCCAGCTATCTAGCGTGGACACCAGGATCCTGCTTTTTTGATGGATCATCCAGTAGGAGAGGCAGTGGGGTGGTCAGAGAGCCACCCCCACCATCCTGGGACCCCTACACAGGATCTGCTAAAGCCTCCCCCCATTACCCCTATCAACCCCCCAGGCACTCAAGACCCAACTGGACTGATGGAGGCTCTGCTGGACTTGGGCCCACCGGGGCCGTGGGGCAGGCAGGGGTCTGGACCTTGGTCCTGAGTCAGTGGGCAACCACCAGGCAGGCCAGGCCATGCCGGCTTGGGACCGGGCAAGATGGGGTCCAGGGCAGAAGCCACAGCCATCGGGGGCCATCCCTCCATAAGCAGGACCCTCGTACCCCCGAGGCCACAGCCGACCCCTGGAGGAGTTTCGGCGCTGCTGTAACCAACTGGCTCAGGGACCTCACATAGATATGATCCTTAGTTCCAGAGGCAGGGAGTCTGACATCAAGGTGGGGGGCGCCCCCTTGCCTGCTCCACCTTCAGGGTGCATGGCTCGACCTCCTGTTCTGTGGCCACACCCCCTTCTCTGACCCTGAGCCTCTGGCCCCTCTTTAAGGGCACAGGTGAGAACCCCTGGCCTGCCGTCCACTACCACATAAGGGAGCACAACCCAGGTTCTAGGGAGGAGGTGTGGCCCTCAAACAGGTTATGTAGCCTGCCACCTCCCGTGGACGCAGCGCTCCCTGCCGTCCTGTCACGAGGGCCGAGACGCATGGCCCCTCACCTGTCCTGGGTGGCCAGCTGAAACAGAGCTCCAGCCTCTGTGGCCAGAGTGGGACCTGCCACCATGTGACTCCTGTGCCACATCTGGCCCAGTCCCTCCCTCTAGCCGGGGCCTACTTCCCAGAGCCCTGTCTGCACTCGCCATCGGGGTCCCTCCCTGTGGCCTCCCTGTACCCCAAGCACATTCCTGCCCTCGGATCGTGCCCACGCCAGTCCCTCGGCCAGGGTGCCCAGCTGAGCCTCACGTGGGTCCAGGCTGGCTGGGGAGAGGGGGCCCCTCTTGAGGTGGGTCACAGGGGAGCCTGTGGTGAGCAGGCAGCATGGTGGGGCCGTGGGGGTCAGCTCTGCCCCCATCAGAGCTGCAGCTGTCCGGACTCCCCCCCAACAACGCTGGCTGGCTTCCACAGTCACAAGAGAGCCCAGAAACCAGAACTTTGGTAAAATCTCATCTTCAACACCAGCAACAAATGAAAAGATACTTTAATGGTACGGAGTCTCCCTCTGGGAAAATGAGACGATTCTAGAGACGGATGGTGGTGGTGGCTGGAATGTGCTAGAGGCACCAGAATTCGGCTCCCAGGGTGTCACGGGATCTTAAAGGGATGCACGGGAGGTCACTGCCTGCCTTGAGGCAGGGGAGGAAGGCAGGCAGGCCTGAGGAAGTGGGGAAGGGGTCGTCTCTGAAGGAGGGGGTGATGGTGACAGCTGTCAAGTCACGGCTGGGCCAGGAGGACACAGCTGAGGAAGGTGGGGGCCCGGGCTCTGTGGGGGCCAGGCGGCTCCTGGAGGCAAGGGGCAGCGCTCCCACACCGGAGACGGTGCACTCCCCCCGCTGCTGAGGCCCTGTGTGGGACCATCTTGCAGCCAAGGACAAGAAGGAGCACAAGGCCCTCTCCACACCTCCACGGTGCCCTCTGGCTGGGGGTGAGCCAGGCAGGAACCCCTCAGGCGTACTGAGCACCCCAGGGTCGCAAAGCCCCTGCAGAACCGGTCAGATGTACACCTGGGCGCCAGCCTGCACCTTCCCGCCGGGGAAGGGCCCCTCCTCTCCAGCGCACATCAGAAGCTGCTCCCTGCCACAGACTTAAGGGATTGGGGTCCAAGCTAAGGCCTGACCCTCACTTTCAAGTCCTGAGCCGGTGGGACCTCTCCATCCCCTTGTCCTGAACCTGAGAGGGTACAGAGGGCACTAGGGGCTCTGCATGACCTGCTGAGCCCATCCCCAGTCCCGTCGCGAGCCAGGTCACCTGGAGTTCTGACTGAGCCGCTTACCTCAGCTGTCCAGGGTGTGCACCGTCCTGTGGCGTCAGGGACGCTGACAATCCCCGCTGAGCCCGAGGGGGTACCTAGGACACCCTCTGTGATCTCTGATGAGGTGTCCACTGCTCTAGAAACACCACCCACCTCCCCTTAACTGAGGGGGTTGGCACAGCTGCCTAGAGACAAAAGCAGGGAATCCTGGGCCAGCCAGGTGTCCCCGACGGTGCTGGCACCCCAAGGAGCCTTCACAGCAGCTGCTATTCAGAGGGTGGAGTCAGAGGCCCCAGGAAGTGGGGGTGAGCCCCACCACTTGCCCCACTGGAGGTGGTCTCACAGTGTGCCCCAAACCCTGCATCCGGCGTCTTACCAGGAGGGTGGTCTGGACACAGGGTGGACAAGACACCCCAGTGCCTGGGGGTTTAGGCAGGCAAGGGTCTGGAGCACCCTGTTGGTGAGGGAAGAGCCCACAGAGCTGTGCGGCAGGATATGGGAGCTCTCTCCCCGCCCCATGGCTGCTTTCACAGGGGGGACTGAGGACGGTTCGCTCCTCCACGTCCCAGTCTCCACTTCCCATGGCCTGAGCGACCCGCTCAGCCCTGACAGTTGACAGTCAGTGGGCCGACAGCCCCCTCCCCACCTCACCCCCGGACTCCCTCTCGACAGCCCCTCCTCAGTGTCTGCAAAGCCAAACCCTCTGCGGGCCAGGCACACGCTGGAGGGCTCCTCAGTCCCTGCTGTGGCCCACTAGGAGACAATCTCTGGGCCACGCAACAGTCCTGACCCCAGTCCCTGGAAGGTCACCACCTGCACAGCTTCCCAACCACGCTGCCCTGCAGGAAGAACCTCCCTCGGGCCTCCAGCCGCCGCATCTCTACACCCAAACTGGGACCCCTCCTTGGGGAGGGGCACCTGGGCTGTTGGTTCACTCGGCGAACAACACCAGGGGCCTACCCTCCCACCCCCACCTGCCGGGTGTCCTTCAGTGCCAGGCCTGTGCCACATGGATGGCAGAGGCAGGACAGCCCCATGGGGCTGGACGCAGGAGCCAGCGGGCGCTGCAGGACGTGGGGCAGGAGGGGGTCCGGCTCAAGCCACAGGGGCATCACTTCCTCTGTGACCTTCATACAGTGTTTGGATCAAAACGTCCCCAAGGTCCATTCAACTCTGGCAAAAAAGTGTGGGAAGCAGCAGGACAGAGAGCAGGCAGGCTGGCCAGTTTTCTTCTCCAGGGAAAGCAGTCTCAGGTCAGCCTGGCGCCACAGCACTTACCCAGACAGCCCCATCAGGCTGCTGGACTTGCTGCCCACAGCCGGGGTGACTCTGCCCCACATCAGCTACAGTGTCCATGAACCAGTCCTGCCCCCGACACCATCCAGGCGGGCAGCAGCAGCCCAACCCCTCAGGGCAAGCGGGGGGCAAGGGCCGTCACCATCAGCAGTGGAAGACACAAGGTGGCACCCAGCTCAGCACTCAGTAGCAGAGGGCAGGGCAGCTCTGAGGCCCCACACCAAGTGAACCCTGGAAGGCAGGTAAGGCATAAAGAGTCACAGCAAGCGAGAACATGATCAGGCTTGAGCAGACAGCGGGGTGGGGGGCACAACAGTACCAGAAGCTGGGACAGGCACCCGACCATGTCCAGGTGAGTGCCAGCTTGCCTGTGGAGCAGACCCGAGTCGGTGGCCTCAGGTCTGTCCCCGGGTGGGCAGTCCCAGACACACACGTCTGCACGGCGGCTACTGCCTCCAGGACACATTCCCACACAGAACACAGAGACTATTCGCCCTTACACGTGCCTCGGGGCAAACTGTTGAAAGACAGGGCCTCTGGTCCCTGGCACGTTATTTCTGGTCCTGGGCATTTGTGCACCAACACCATCATGAATCCCCCATTCATTCAAGAAGCACCGCCAGGTCCTGCCCACTGAGCACAGTGCCCGGAATGGGGGCACCGCGGACCCGCTGTGCCTGGGAGGGTGCAGGCAGATGCGTGAGCCCAGCAGAGCGGGCCAGCAGTGTTACACGGGCGTGGGGAAGGGGGGTCCTCTGGTGGAAGCTTCAGGATCCTGTGCTCACCTTGGGTTTTCAGGACCTGCCGGAAACCCATGTGGGCTTTGCAGCCACAATCCTTTCTTCTTGATCAAAAGCTCTGATCTTCTGAAAACCACGTTAGAGAAAAGACACAGGAATCCCCACTCCAGGGTTTGCTTTGTATGTGAGCCAGGGACCTCATGGCTGGAGTTCCGGAAACATCCACACGCACATACAGAGGAGGCTCAGCAGCAAATGACACACAGACGCCACAGTGCTTAAATACAGATTTATTGCAAACCGACAACTGCAGAGGGACTTCGCGGGTGGGCACCCTGCTCTCCGCGGACCTCGGCTGACGGAGCTCAATAGCCAATCGGTGGCGGCCGCGTCTAGAGAGAGAAAACACGCAGGCTGCACCAGCTCCAGGGCCCAGGCCAGCAGCAAGGGGCAGAGGAGGCCCATGAGGACAGCCTGCCATCAGCTGCATGGACCAGCGCCTCGGACCGGCTGCCACTCCCAGACAAGGGTGAGCCACCATCAGGACGGACAGGGTGGGCAGAAACGCAACACTGAAAATGACGCTGGGCAGAGGAAGACAACGGACCAGAGCCCCCAGCTCCCTAGTCTCCCAGGTGGCTGGGACGTGGGTACGTGTCCCACCTCATCACACCAGAAGACCCTTGCGGCGGAGCCCGGGGACCAAGACCATGGAGAACACTTCTCACTTGAGACGCTGGTGATATGGAACAGGTGTGCACATCCCAGGAGCCCCGAAGAGTCTCAGCAGCTCCGTGGCCAGCCCCAGTGCCGACTACAGGGGACAGGGCTCTGCATCCCCCTGGTGCTGCTCCCACCAGCCACTGGGGGTCTGCACCTCCTGCAGCGGCACCAGAGCCACCCAATGCTCCCTGGGGACACTGGGCAGGAAGCATTCAGGAATCCCCACCCACTTCTGGCCTCATGAGTCACACACCTGCCCCCACAAAACTGACGAGCCAGCTCCCACCTACTCAGGTGACGGGGGCAGTTTCCAGAAGGACCATCACCCAGAAAGGAGTCCTTGTCAGCCTCAAGAACAGAGCCATGAGGGGAGGTCCCGGGAGACGCGCTGGCCAACAGCCCAACAGGGTAGCACATGGCCCACAGTCCCGGCTAGTGGAGCACAGGCAGACAGGGGCAGGAGGGGAGGGCCGCGCCCTGGTCTCCCGAGGACACCCGGTCGGCTCTCTGACAAGAACTGGGTCCCACGAGAAGACATCGAGGACAGTTCCTGCTGCGCCTGTAGCCACTTGGGACTGTGTCCCCAAGTTCAAAAGCAGCGACCAGGACCCACATTCCGCTGCTCCTTGACGGACATGAGCAGGCAGCGGACGCATACAAACGCCAAGCGACACCACACACGTGTGTGCACAGAAAGAGGTCAAGGCTAGGGCTCCCCCACCCCCCCGCCCCGTCCCCAGCACAAGGAAAGCAAGCAGAGTGTGTGCACAGCAGCAAGAGCAGAGCGGGTGGCTGGCATCCCGCTCTGCCCCCAACAGTCTGCAGATCAGGGCTGGATGCCACGGGTTCACCCCTGAAAAAAGGGATGGCAAGGGCAAACCCGCCTGCAAGTCCCTGGCAGAAGGCAGCCGGGGGAACGTTTCCTTTCCTCCGGGCATTAAAACTGCACGGCCCCTGGGGAGATGTTGAACATGGCTGGGTCGAATCGCTGGCCTCGGAAGGGAGAGCCTTCAGCATCCCACCCCTTCTTCAGCATCTCATGGACTTTCTACAAACAGAAAACAGACACAAGAGATTAACTCACGGCCCAGAGCGGGACTCGCTCCCCTCCTCCACATGAGGACCTGCTGTCCCTCAGGCCCGCGGCCCTTCTCCTGGCGTTAAGCCCAGTGGTGCAGCCACAAGCACGGCAGACACATGCCAGGGCTAACGGATCACTGCCAACCGGGGGCGCATGACCACACTGAGGGCCTGGAAAGCAGTCCAGCCCAACACAGGCCCCATCCACCCCTCCTCTCTAACTCCTGCTGCCCCCTTCCAGGCGCTCTCCCTGCCAGCCACTCTCTGGACAGGAGTCCCCATGTGAGCCCTGACCGCTGGTAGGACTGTGTACTGGGGCCATCCAGGGTTGTCCAACCCCTGCTCTCCCTTCCCCCTCCCCCCAGGCCCTGCCTCCTCGGGAGCCACCAGCCAGTCCTGCTGAACCCCTGGCCCCACATTTCCTACTTCTCCCAGGGACCTGCTTCCCTCCAGTTCAAGCATCCACGGCCATGAGCTTCCCCAGATCTGGCTCCCTCACCGCCAGCTCTCGGCACAGTCCTCCTCCTGCCTTCACGCTCCTGTGGTCCGAACCCGCTCCCCACACGGTGCGTCCCTCACAGCTGCATGCGAGGATGGTCCACGTTTGCACACACTCCTCCCCAAATCCCTGCTGCGCCCAGAGGAGTCCTGGACGGCAGTGCTGGTGCCAGTCATTCGAAAGCAGGTCACCTGGGCGAGGTGCACAGCGGCCCCCTGGCTCCCGAGTGTGGGCTCAGAGTGCCCAGGGCCGCATGTTGCCCCCGACCTCGGCACACAGCAGGTCCTTCGGAGTCCCTTCCAACTCAAGGCACAGAGTCCTGTCCATTAGACTGCAGCATCTTTAAAGCTCTTCAGATACGTGCCCATCGGCTGTCTGTCCCTGGGCCTGTCGGTGAGAGTCTCCTGCTCCCCACGCAGGCGTACATGGGCCCGGGGGCCCGGCCACTTGCAGGTGGCGGCGCTCAAGCCCCTCCATGGGGCCGAAGCTCACACAGTTTCTTCCGGTGGCCTCAGGCAGCTGTCCCATAACGGACCAAGACGGCTACCCGGTGCCCACGAAGGCGAGGCCCCCACCTGCGACTTGGCTGTGACAGTGGAAGACACGGGCCGCCTCGGCCCCTCCAGCCCTACAGGCCCAGGTGGTCAGCCTGGCCAGGGGATGGTTCCGAGACTCGGGGCGGGAGGACGGAGACAGGAACCAACTCGGGATTCAGGCCCCAGCCCCGCTGCCCGAGCCACCAGGCCACCTTGGCCACGAACTGGCACCAGCCCTGGTGCTCCTCCCGGGGACGCTGGTGGAGTCCAGGACCCAGCCAGCCCTGCCTGACCAGCATGCGGTCACACTCCCTGAGTGAATCTAGCAGGAGCAAGGCCGTCTGCATGCAGGCCCTGAGGAAAGGGCAGCAGGAGGGACAGCGGGAGGACCAGTGAGGACACCTCAGAGTCCTGAAGGGCATTGGGGGCTCCCAAGTCGACACAGGTGGAATAAACAACCAACCCCTCTCCCAGGAGACTGGACCTGGCTGCTGCCCATCACACTGGGGAACCAAGATTAACCTGAGAAAAGTGAGCCCGCTCCCCTCAATAGCCACTCTTGGGAGCACTGAACACAAGGAAGAATGGACACGCCCAGCATGTGCTACACAGCGTGGACCTCTGCCCACGCGGACCCCTCTCGCCCCCTCCACACTGGCCACCCGGAATTCCCTGGCTGCTGGTGTCCCAAGGTCACTCGGAAGGATCCTTTCTTCCCATGGGCCCTGCATCAGGGCTGGGCCTGGTTCCCAACAACTGTGCTAAGGTTCCTCCAGGGGTTCAGGGGAGGGGGCTCTCTGGGCACCCCCCACCCCAGAGAGCCAGGATCCCATGCAACATCCCACATCTGTGTGGACCAGCTGTATGCCACAGCCCTGCCCCCTGGGCTCTGAACAGGGGTGGAAACAGTGCCCCCCCGCCGAGGGTGACAGGTACCAGGCCAGAGCCACCTGCAAAGACCCCGCAGCAGACCCCCCCCCCACAGCAACCCCCACCGCCCCCGCCCAGCACGCCCCCTCACCAGCTCGTGGCTCTGCGGCTTGCCCTGCAGCTTCTGGTGGTAGTCGAAGGTGAGCCTATCCAGCACGGCGTGCTCCTCCTCGTCCACTGTGGCCATGGAACGCTCCTTGTTGATCTTGTCGATGTCAATGTGCTCCTCGCCCTCCAGGACAGCACTCCACCAGTACTCGCCCACCTTGTTCAGGCTTACCTGCGACACGTGGGCACATAGCACTCTGTGTGGGAGTGGCCCTTATCCCCCCGCACCCCAGGGCCACTTAGTGACTGAGGGGCCGCATGCGTGAGTGCCCCGTACCTGCTCAGCGGCCAGGACCCCAGCCTCCCTGCACCACCAGGGATAGTAGCCTCTGTCCACACCCCTCCCTGGCCCTGCCAGCTTGCCCCCCCCACCCACAAGGATCCCCCCTTGCTTCTAGCACGATCCCTGGGTCAGGGTAGCACACAGCAGGGCCCAGACAGCACGCCTCCCTGTAGGCCAGTGGCAGAGCTCCTCAGGGGCCAAGAACATCCGGTGGGTGGCCCACTGTCCCTCACACTGTCGACTCAGTCTCCAAAGGCACGAAACTCCCAATCATGCCCTGAAGGCCGGGAGGTGGTGTGGACAAGATGGTTCTGTAGCCAGAGCAGCACCACAAGGAGAGGGTTCTTGGCCAGAGGGCAATCACGACACCACAGACCCAGAACTGGGCCCCATCAGTGATGTCTGTGAGGACACCATGTGCCTGAGCCCCCCAGCCTCCGCTGAGGGACAGATCTGCATTCCAACACAACAGAAACATTCTGAGGGGTAGGTCTTGTTATGCCTGTTATTCCCAGAGAGCTCTGAGGCGCTTATAGGCCGCTCTGCCTCTCAGGGACAGGGACTCTTCAGGCTCTTCCCACCCACAGGCCCTGGGTCATCGTCCCTGCCGGGATCACTGCACACACCCAGAAGTGAGCGCTGTGCGGGGCTAAGCGCAGAGACACTCTGGGGCCATCAGCCCCCCTTCCCTGAGGGCACGGCAGAGGCTCTGCCACGCGCCCTCCCACGTGAACCACACACAAGGTTTCTGGGCAGGACAGGCGGACCCTGTGAACAAGGAGCTACCGGGCCTTGCTGCCCACACGGGCCCTTTGCAAACCCAACAAAAATTGAGATGAGCCAAGCATCACCTTCAAAAAACACTGCGTCTCAAAGTGAAACTCACGCATCACAGTCAATCGCTCTAAAGAGAACAGGTTAGTGTGCTCACTGCATTCAGTGTGAGGAAAACCACCACTATCTGGTTCCGAACACTGTCCTCACCCCAAAAGGAGCCCCGGGCCTACCGTGCCTCATGCTTCCCTGGCCCCCACTGCACACACCAGGCGCCCTTCTGTGCCCTCACTTCTTGCACCCAGCAGCCATGGTCGCAGGCAGGAAGGGGCGCACTGCTGTGGCTCCGGTTCATGGTTCCATGACCGAAGACGCCGGCCATCCTTCCATGTGCTCGTTTACCATCGGTTTTTCTGAAGAGTTTGTTCGGAACAACTTCAAACATACTCATGTGTCTGTGTCCTGGGCACTCCCTGCCCTGTCACGGCACATGTGTTTAAGGACACTGTGACACGCAGTAAGTCACACCATTTTTCCCCGAACCACCTGGTATTTCAACGAGTGCCTCCTTCCCAGGGACGGGGACGCTCTTAGGAGAACTTTCCCTCCTGCACAGGATCCAGGCTGCAGTCCCAAATGCACCTTAGCGGTCCTATCCCCACTCATCTGGAATATTCCACAGCCTTGTATTTAAAGCCCATTCTTCATCAGGGCTTTGTCTGGTGTTTTCTCCTGATAAACACCCGGAAGATGCCCCCAACGTCATACAACACGGGTGATGCCGTGCTCAGGGGGCATTCCTCCCCGAGTCCATCTTCCCCATGGTGGCAGGGGCTGGTGCCCAGCATCTCAGGCGCCCCCGCTCACTCCTACCTGTAATTCGCAGGTACCGACAGCAGCCTTGCTAACTTGCTCCCCCCTTACCTGGCCTCCCCCCAAGACCCTGCTTTGACCTGGTCCAAGACCTTGAATCGGTTTCCTGAAATGTCCTCACAAAAACTCTGGACCCTGCTGAAAGAGCTCAGCACCCCCACAGCCTGTGCTATGACTCTGCAGCCTGTGCCCGCCCCTCGCCCTTCGTGGCAGAACTGCATCCAAACAGGATGGCCATGTGCCTGGCGACGACAGCAGCTCCTGGCAGCGGCCCTCCAGACTGTGGGGGCCAGGGAGATGTCCGTGAGAGCCACGGACAGTGTGTCCAGGAGACGCCCTGCACAAGGGCCGATGATGGTTTGGAACCCGATCTCTGCAAGCGCCTCCGTTCTGGGGCATCTGGGTCTGCACGTAATCACCGACCACGGAGCTGGTCAGGCAGCGCACCGTGATGGGCAATCTCCTGGTGTTTCATGTTGTCAACAAGCTTTCAGAACTGACAGAGGAGAGCACTGTATGTGCTGGACAGAATGGGGCTAGGGGTGGGGGGCCAGACAGAACAGGGCCAGG
>PITA01012238.1:0-62985 GCA_004023965.1 Spilogale gracilis
GCTTTCACTTCTGTTACTATGGCTTCCACTTTGAGACTAATGTTCTTTTCTAAATTGACTATTGCTTGGACTATTGCTGCCCTGAATTCCATATCTGTCATATTGTTTATGTTCATTTCCAGTAATTCTGTGACCGAGGTTGCAGTCTCAGGGTTCTTCTTCTGTTGGGTGTTCTTTCTCCGAGTCATTGTGGCGAGGAATGGTTGAGGGGGTGTATGGCTAGATATATCAGCTACTATCTAGGTGGATTGGTCATTGGAAGGTTTTGGAACAACCTGAGTTCACCACCGAAAAGGGAGGAGAAAGAAAAAAGAAAACAGAAGAGAGGAAGCAAGAAAAGACACCCCTGCCATAGCAGGGCCTGGTGATAGGATTTATATGGTACAAAGCTGTTGCAGGGTAAAGAAAAGGGTTATCAAGGTTAAATGAAGAGATCAAAAAGCGAAGCCCAACCTATATGACCCCCAAGACCAGTACTTATATAATATAGAAGCAAAGACAATTACACAGACATACTGACAAACTAGAGTGGGAAGGTGAGGGCAGACACTCCTTGTGGGCAAGGAATGCATTTCAGACGCTCCCGAGTTTGTCTTGCTGTTATTGTTGGAGGAGCCCACTTTCAAAAGATATAGGGGGATTAGAACTGGTTGTATATAGGGGTAGTATTGAATAGGGATGTGGGATTAGTCAATTAATCAATTAATTGATTAGTCAATTAGCTTCAAGTCGAAGCTTGTATCTACATGTACACATAAAAGAGAGAATAAAGGAAAGAGGAGAAAAGAAAGGGAAAAACAGAGAGAGCGAACAGGGAAACAAGAGGCAACAACAAAAGCAGAAAATACAGGGGTGTGTTTGAAAAAATTTCAGGGTAAAAAAGAGAAAAAAATAAAAAATAAAATAAAAAAGAATAAAAAAATAAAAATAAATAAAAGATGTTATGGGGTGTTGTATTGGGTATCACGTTGTGATAAGAAGGGGGCTAAAAATTGAAAGAAGAAAAACCGTGAGAATGTATTTTTAAGCTTAAAGTGGAAGCTTTAAAAGTAAAAATAGAAAAAAGCTTAAAAAAGTAAATGAGGTGGAAAACTGTATCAATGAGTTGTAGGGCTTTTGGTGCTTGTAGTCAGTGCCAGGATCTTAATAAATTGCCTTTCCCCCAATTTGGGGTTTTGCATTGGAATGTTGTCCTCCTGAGCTTCTGGCTCGCTTTCTGGGGCCGGGGCGTGCCGTTCCCTTTCAGTCCTTCTACTTGGGCTGCGTCTCTCTGCCCCCTTGCTAGAGGCCGGTCTCAATGGTAACCAGGTTATCAGGTTACAATTCTCTGGTAGCAGAGCGTTGTTCTTTTACGTCTTTTTTCAGCTGTTGAGGAAGTCAGGTCAGAGCCAGATGTCTGCACCCAGACCTCTCTCCCAGAGAGAGCCTCTACACAGGGGGGGCTCTTTCCAGCCTCCTGGCTGGCAGTCTGTCACAGCCGGGCTGGTGCAGACGTTGTATTGTTTCTGCCCCCGCCCCCGCTTGTCGTTTCACTCCTGCACCTCAAAGCCACAACTCCTTTTGGATCGCGCAACTTTGCGCCCTGGGACCCGCGGCCTCTTCGGTCTCACGCCAGTCTGTAAAAACGCCTTCCCTGGGTGGGTCTGTGTGTGCCCCACGGTGTGGGGAGAAACGGGAGAGAAGGGCAGCGGCGAAAAATAGAATCTACTCCCGCTGCTTTCGCGGCAGCTGCGGTGGCTCCGGCAGGGGCAGCGCGCGCGGGGCCAGCTGGGCAGCGGGAAAAGGAAAAAAGATTTTAAAAAGTCTCCTTGCCTTGCCCTGGGCTCCGCTGTGTTTAGCTTCTTTCTAGCCCCGATTCAGGCCATAATCTACTGTTATTCCTCACTCACAGAGCACTTTCGTTTTGGGGTATTGTTTTCAATGGTTCAGCTCTGCGGGCTTCCTCCCCCGCTCCCCTGTCTCTGGGGGCAAGCCTCCAGACCCTCTTATTTGTTTCTACCTTTTTGCTGATGTTTCTTGTCTCTTGTGGAGGTCCAGAAGTGGGAAATATCACATTTCAGGCTGGTTTCATGGGTGTTCACGGTGGTCTTGTAGTGTTTTTTTTGCTGGATTCAGCTCTCTTCAGGGAACTCCCTGAAATGTGGTCACCTGGCCTTCCGCCATCTTGACTCCTGTCGACAGTAAATATTCGTAAAAAAATCTCAACCAGTTCCTAGTAGT
The DNA here is from genome assembly GCA_004023965.1 of Spilogale gracilis. Taxonomy (NCBI): domain Eukaryota; kingdom Metazoa; phylum Chordata; class Mammalia; order Carnivora; family Mephitidae; genus Spilogale; species Spilogale gracilis. The sequence continues at coordinate 2,221 of PITA01012238.1, forward strand.
ACAAAATAGTAAATAAATTGGTCATCAATTAAAATGTCATAAAACTGGAAATTAATAAAAATAGGATAGAATAAAATAAATACATTATAAAAAGTTAAATTACTCCCTTAATTAAATCTGGGGTTTAGAAAGCAAAATTGAAGTCGTATCTAATATATCTCTGTGTTTTGGAAATTGGCACCATTCAAGCCAGGGCTGAGGTGGGAGTGGGAGTGTTCTAGTTGTTCTTGGACCTAACATCACCCAGAGCAATCCTAAAGCGGGTCTGAATGAGTATTGAACCAGTCTCAAGATTGAGGCTGTAACTATAATTATTTATCTGGCTTTTTAAAAATAACCATATCATAATCCTTGTTATGGTTACCACATAAATCCAAGACTCTGAAGTATATGGTTATCATTTATTCGTCCCCCTATGGCTCTGCATGATTTCTAATTGGATAAATTCTTGCCCTACACAGTCCCTCACATTCTTGCCTTCTGGAACTCATTATCTTAGTTTTATCTGAAAACAGGTTTTTCCTGAGCATACCACTATATTTGGTAGAGATTGTTTTCTTCCCGTGTTCCTCATATCAGAGTAAAGGTAGCATAGAATAGTTCTTTGTGTTCCTCACTGCCAAGACTAGGCCATTCTCTCTTTCATAGATAGACAGACATACAAAGAGATATATCCTTTGGATATTTCCACCAAAATATTTCCATTCACTATCTCTTATCCCTCCTCATTGCATGAATCTACTCATTTCCCTTATTTAAAAAATGTTATATTATCTGGATTACATCTCTCCACCAGGATTCCTATAATCATAATTGGTGATTACAGAATACATATAGGTAATCTAGGTAACAGTCTAAATTTTTAGTTGCTTACCCTGTCATTCAGTGATTTCCATGCCAACCTATTCATGTCTTCCCATACCTGTATTTCAAAAAGCTGCTGCTGGAAGAAAGTGTACCATGATGTTGGGTGGGTGTTGTTTTAAATTTATGTTTACGAACATCAATGTACACTCAGCACTTCAGGTAGTTCGGTTCCATCCCATGATTAATTCACTCTGCCACTGCCCAAACTTATCCGTAACCTTTCCTCTGTCCTCAGAAATCTCCTTCTGGGGGCACCTGGGTGGCTCAGTTGGTTAAGCGACTGCCTTCGGCTCAGGTCATCCCGGATCTCCGGGATCGAGTCCCACATCGGGCTCCCTGCTCGGCGGGAAGCCTGCTTCTCCCTCTCTCACTCCCGCTGCTTGTGTTCCCTCTCTGGCTGTGTTTCTCTCTGTCAAATAAATAAAATCTTAAAAAAAAAAAAAAAAAGGAATCTCCTTCTGCCCAAATACTTTGATGCCTTAGTTAACTCCCTTCTCTGTGTTTTATTGTCTTCTCCTTACTGGATTCCATTATCATAACATGTCCTTAATATAATTCTTCTTACAAATAAGAGCCCTCCCTCATCCCCATATATAGTTTTCTAGATCCTTCCCTCTTTTTATTTTTTTCTTCAGAGTAAAACATCTAACAGACTACCTGTATCCATAATCTCCATTTTATGTTCTTTTAGTCTTTAAATAATTTTTGCAGTGTTATGTTGGTAATATGATTCTTAGAATACTCAAATCCTGTGGTTTTATTATCCACAGGACAATGAATTGCATCTGCAGCCCAGAGTTCTTTACTGTGTTGCAAAGTCATGAATCTAAATGCTTCATGTTCTTCTTTATTTAGTGGTCTAATAAGAATCTGAAATTCAATTTGGCTACTGTTGAAATCTGATCCCCCTTAATCTCCATCCCTGCTTCTTCAGTCCTTACTGCTTTAGGAAATGGCAGCAGTTACATAAACTAATACTGTGGTGTCTGGGTCCATTTTTACTCCTCTTTACCATTCATCTCATATAATGCATTAGCAAGACCCTTCTGTGCTGTGTAGATGACTGACCAACTTCTACTGCTTTGTCTAGGTTTCTCCTAGTTTTAATACTGAAAATCCTACATCCCAGCAAACTCCTTAATCCTAGTCAAATCAGGATGTTGGTAACCCTAGTTCCATCTCTGAATCATATCCTTTATCTGTCCAGTTCTCTCCATTTCCACTGATACCGTACTTAACCCAGGCCAGCAATTTTTTTTCATCTAAATTAGGAGTTTTGCCTCTTACTTCCTCTGCTTCTTCTCATTTGCAATGCATTATTCATAGAGCAGGTATTCTGTTCGATGCATAAACAATGAATCTTGGAACGCTGAAAAAATAAAATAAAATAAATTATTAAAAAAAAAACAAAACCAAAACCCGTAAGTGAAATGACACCCATTCCTCTGTCCTAAAATCTTCCAGTTTGTTTTCATTATATCTTGCTATAATTAAGTTTCCTTGTCTTGGATGGTAATGTCCTATGTAATTGGGCCTGTCTTGTTCACTTACTTTAGCTTATATCTTTCACACATTGATCATTACATTTTTAGCCATACAGCTCTGACTTTTTTTCTGTGCCACAAGCATATAACTTGCTTAAGCCTAGGGTCTTCACACCTGTAATTCCTACTGACAGTGATGCTCTGCCCACTGTGGATGAGTCCTACTTCTCTTTATTTTAAAAGTCTCCTCTATTGCTAGAGGCTAGAATAGTACCAGATAAATAGTGGGCTCTTAATAAATGAGTAAATAATCATAAAATTTGTATTGAATAAACATGTCTATCAAAAAGAATGGTTTGGTGATTTATAAAATATAGGTGAAATGCAGTATTATGCCGTCAGGCTATACACTGCAGGCATATATGAATTTGAAATACTCTGGGAGGGGGCAATAATTTTTCTTGCCGTGTTCATTTCCACTTGCAAGGCATTTTAAGAGGAAATTGTCACCTGTTAAAGAAGAGGTGTTCTTTTTATAGTACTTGAAAATATAAGATGTCAGTTATGGTGTTTATGTGGTCCAGGGGTGCTCTAAAATTGAATACAAAACTATATGTACATGTATATATGTATATTCATTTTATCTGTGAAAAGGGCTTCTGTGCTTTCTTAAATTTCTGTGAAATCTTTGATATGGAAAATGTTATGGTCTGCTGATGATAGAGTTAATAGTATTTGTTGTTGTTAACATGATTTTTCAAAGTTTGCTTTCTATAGAAGTCTAAATGTCTTAACTCATAAGTTTATAAATTGGCAACATCCTCAAAACTAAATCATATATTTTTTTAAAGATTTTATTTATTTGAAAGAGAGAAACACAGCTAGAGAGGGAACACAAGCATGGGGAGTGAGAGAGAGAGAAGTAGGCCTCCTGCCGAACATGGAGCCCGATGTAGGGCTTGATCCAGGGACTCCGGGATCATGACCAGAGCTAAAGGCAGATGCTTAATGACTGAGCCACCTAGGTATCCCCTAAATCATATTTTTTGCTACCTTCATAGGTTTTTGAAAGTTAAATTATGAGTATTTGCTTTACAAATATGTAGTCTTGAAATCACAAGTGCATTCACAGAAATCCATCATTTTGGGTTTTTTTTTTTTTATTTCTAGTTTTTTGATCATGTGCTTTAATTCTGGTTAGGAGATAAATTGTAAAATCTTATGGAAAATGCAAATAGTGCATTGAGTTTTCTTCATTTCTAAATATAAGTGACATATCTTAAATTAGTTTGTTATAGCCCCACTTCTACCTAAACTTTTTAAAACACATTTTGAAAATTATAACTAATATATCCTTTTGTTTTCCATCTATAGCACTATTGGCAGAAATATTTGCTTCATTTCTTGGAAATTTATTTTTTTCAGGTTTGGTAAGAAGGTCCATTATCTACTTCATGACAACATAATTGTCAGTTGGTTATTATCATCTTTGTAGAGCTATGATTATATTTAAGGTGAAAGATTTATACGATCTGAAGAGAAACCAGAGCATTATGATTATATTTAAATATAACTATAAATAGCTACATATTTCAGCTAGTATCATTCTTAATAGTAGCTAATTCAACTAGTTATGTAGAATTTTAAAGATTTTTAAATTCTTATTAGTGATTTCCTGTTTTTTAAAGATCTATATTTCTTTCACAGAGTAGACTCTTCTGGCCTTAGCTTTTCTAACTTGTTTAAAATGATACTTAAAACTGATAATCCTTTCTAAATAAATTTTCTTCTAATTTAACTGGAGCCATTGTAGCTCCCAGAGTGTCCACAGGCAATATGTAAATGAATAAGTTTGGCTGTGTTCCAGTAGAATTTTATTTACCAAAACAGGCAGCTGATCTATGGGCTTTCATGTGTAGACCCCTGCTTTAAATGTTTACCTTCATTTTTGTATTTAATTCATTGTGGATTAGGACAAGTTTGCAGACAGGCAGTGCTCTATGGACCTCACATAGAATGATCTAGAAGAATTTAAGAGCACAGTCACCCATTAGGGAGAATTTTGATGCCCCAGAATAAAGTTCACAGGTTTCTAAAATTCCCCTGTAAAGAACAGATAGCCATAGTAGTCTTAAATTCTTGAAATTTCAAAAATGGATACATGTCTGAATCTTCTATAGTAAAACAGCCCTCTCCATATTTATTCTGTATGGGAGATCTGGAGATCTGTTTTAGCAAAGCTCTGGCCACCTCTCTTTCTTTCTCTCTCTCTCTCATTCCTTCTGGTAATTCCTATTTGTCCTGACCAGGGTATATTTGTTGGTTATGCGGTTTTGTGCGACACTATGCAAAATAGCCTAGAACTATCTACTAAACGGTACCTGAATGCCTTTATTTAGGCTACATAACATTTATGTTCTGAGTCACATTATGATATATCGTTTTTGCTTCTAATATTGAACTGGAAAAAAATAGCTTTTCATTACATAAATGTCCTGGACACCATATAATGTTTTTACTTTCTATTACCTTATATTTAACAAAGTTCTCTAAAAAGATGTTGAAAGTGTTAACAATATATATAGTGCTAACAATATATAACAAAAATATATGTATAGTTTTAGACAGTTGAATTTTCCCATTGTGACCCAGTAATTGTGGAAAAGAAAAGGAATTGTCTAACTGTTGTTTAACTAACTGTCTAACGATTGTTTAACTATTGACATATCTATGTGGTGAATTAATCACTATCAGAATATTCTTAACATACACAACATGAAAACAATGACAGATCTTAGAGACTTGTTAATCAGATTTATAATATGATTTTGTATATTATGTGAAGCATTTTTAAGATGTGTGAAAGGAAAGGACAGTGAATTTGTAATTCCTTTAGGAAATAGTAGAGAATGATGATATGAATTTTGAGGTCCAAGATCACCTAAAAATGGATTTTTTTCTTATCTCTAAGAAGAATTCTAAAATAAGATCAGCAGGCTGCCAGTGAGTTAAGTCCTCCATCATTTCACACTGTTTGCTAACACACACATCTGAGAAAATGTAGGTGAATATGTTTCAGTCTACCTGGGTAAATATGTATAGTAATTTGTAATCAGTAAGTGCTTTATTCAGTAAGCTATGTAAATTATAAACTTTCTTTTCAATATTGAAATTTCCTTTTAGGTGACAGTAATCCAGCCCTTGAATAAACTTGCCTGAATTTCTCCAGTGGGGAAGAAACTGTGAGGGTAAGAACTGTGGGATGTGCAAGTCTAAAGCATGTCTTGTAATACAGGCCACCACTTGAGGTGTCAGTATAAGGAGTATACTGATGAAGAGATGAAAACAGAATAGTGTCTCATCTCTGAAAGAGCAGTATTAGTGACCATTCAAGGATGAGGTCAGTGTCAGGATGAGGAAGAGCAATGTGAAGGCTAGAATGAAAGCATGTCACATGGAATTGAATTAATTTAAGATAATGCTATGAAAAATATATTAATATTTTACTTGTTAATGATCAGGGAAATTAATTGTGCTTTTCACTGTACTTTTCAGTTTGTTGAGACTTCTCTATAAAATATTGCCTTTTCCAGACACTTATATGCATATATATACATACCCTCCAGCAAGAACAGTATGCATCCCAGTGTGTGATACATGTACAACAGAAACACAGCATTTTTTTTTAAGATTTTATTTATTTACTTGACAGAGAGAGAGAGATCACAAGTAGGCAGAGAGAGAGGAGGAAGCAGGCTCCCCGCTGAGCAGAGAGCCAGGCATAGGCCTCAATCCCAGGACCCTGAGCTCACAACCGGAACAGAAGGCAGAGGCTTTAACCCACTGAGCCACCCAGGCACCCAAAACGCAACATTTTTAATAATGAACTTAAAATCTGCTTGGGAAGTACAAAACAATTTCTTACAAGACTGTCACAATAGTATGGATGAAAGTAGTCTAATTTTTAAAGAATATCTGTGAGGAACAGAATTGAGTTTCTTTATATTTAGAGGTTAGTCTTCCCAACTCCTGAGGAATTATGGAAAATATACCTGGAATGATGTAGAAAAGGATTTGGTAAGATTTGTTACTAATTAAATTTTAAAATGGTTTCACTGAGTACATGTAACTTAATTGCTACATTTATTATTGAATAAATGTATCAGTCATGTTATTACATAGATTTTTTAAAAAGATTTTATTTATAAGTAATCTCTACACCCAACGTGATGCTTGAACTCACCACCCCAAGATGAAGAGTCATATGCTGTATTGACTGAGCCAGCCAGGTACTCCATTTTACATATTTTTTTTTTTAAAGATTTATTTATTTGAGAGAAAGAGACAGAGAGAGCAAGCAGAGGGAGGGGGAGAAAGAGACAAAGGCAAGCAGACTCCCTGCTGTGTGGGGAGCCTGACATGGGGCTGGGTCCAAGGAGTCTGAGATTATGACCTGAGCAGAAATCAAGAGTCGGACACTTAACTGATTGAGCCATCCAGGCATCTCTACAAGATTTTTAAGAATGAAAATGTGTAGATCTTACCTTCATCTTTAAGATCCGATTCTGCTAATAATAACTAGTGTTTGGGTTGTTTTAATAGTTTATAAATATGGCCACTTGATGTTATAGTCCATTTTTTTCTCATTTTCTTCCAAAAAAATTTTCATTCTTATAATACTCTGTACTAATAGTCATCTCTGGAGGTAATTTTTAAGTCATAAAAATTAATGGTAGAAATACACTCTATGGCACTGTTTTTTCCCTCTGGCAAGATAAGTACAGTAATGATGTTAGACAAATAAAATTACTAACATGTCTCCTCCTACTATACTAAAATGACATTACACTGAGAGTCAAGGTTTGTGAAACAAATAAAATAATATTTCCAGATAATATAACCATGATCATTATTTATAATTATAAGCATAAACATTTACAAAAAATAAGATTTTGTCATAAAATGTCCATTTCATTCTAGGTAATTAAAATTGATTCAGGAGCACCTGGGTGGCTTAGTCAGTTAAGCGTCTGACTTCAACTCAAGTCCTGATCCCAGGGTCCTTGGTTAAGCTCCACATTAGGCTCCTTGCTCTGTGGGGAGCCTGCTTCTCCCTCTTTTGCTGCCGGCTGCTCCCCTTGCTTACAATCTCTCTTTCTGTCTCTAAATAAATAAAATCTTTAAAAAAATTAAATTGATTCATTTTGATAACATCCATTCAGCCTCCTCCCCGTAAATTAAAATAAATATTTTCTTCTAATTAATTGAGTCCTATTCTTTTACTTTTGATTATAATGTTATATATAAAGTACTACAAAGGACAGGAGGATAATTATAAATATATATGCTCAAAAAGTCTTACTTTGTATGAAAATATTTTCTCCTTAGGATGGAACAAAAACTTTGGTTTTTTTCTTTCTCCTTTCTGTCTTTTGAAATTAAGTTTATTCTGGATGTCACATGACTGAAGAGTGATTTACTAGTTTTCCTTAGAGACATGAGGAGAAGGGCAGGGGAGTTTAATAGGGATTCTGATTTTATTTTATCAGTGAAAATGATTATTTGCCAAGGATATAAAGTAATAAAACCTAATTCAGGGAAGGTTTGTTTTGGCATTGACAGCTGCAAAATCATCTGTGACTAAAGATAATTTCTGAGGTCATAATAAGTTTTACTGATATTCAGGGAAAGCTGGCTGAGCTTATGCAAGACTTTTTTTTTTCCTGTAATATATTATGCTTTGATTTCTTAGGGTCCTTGCTGGCCAGCCTGGGAGAGATTGCGGTTCCCATGGCTAGCTAATTCCTATGGGTAGTAAGCAATTTGCCTAATAGCATTACTTACCAACCAATTCATAGCTTATATACCCAACCACCTCATTTATGTAACTCTCATACTCCCATGCTCTAAATTACTGCAGGGTCAGATACTGGACAACTTGAGACCACTCCTTTAGCTGTATCCTCCTGAAAGTGTTCAATGTATCCAGTTCTAAACTTGTTCAAACTTGCCTACCCCACCTAACCCATTCTTTCCTGCAGAAACCACAGTAAAGGCTCTGTGGTTTTCTTTCTCCTTCACTCCTTTTGCCTGTTGACAGTTCCTGGTATTTCCCTATATAGCACTGACCTGTGTGGCATGCCGTTTTCTCTTGAGGGTTGTAGATATTAAACTCTTCTTTCAAAGGCAGTTGTCTCTATATTTGTCACCTACCATATATGATTAAAACAAATCCTGAGTATATTTTAATTCATGTGTCAATTTATTGTTTTATAGATATGGTATCTGTTTTACGTGAGATGGTCAGACTGGAGGTGTTGCTGTTTGGACTCTTTGGACTACTATGCTTTACAATTGACCTAGGAATAGCGTTTCTAGACTATACATTTATAATGCAAACAGAGAGCCCCAGCACAAGAGACAATATCTTAGAAAATGTCACATATGGTGCATCAGTTCGCTAAATTTGGGGACCATATATTTCATATTACTTTTTGATAGTTAAAATTTGAAGGAATATCTGACAAGCATTAAAGTTCGGGGCTATTTATCTTTGCCAAGAGTATAGATTCTGCCAATTAGAGACTGTACTACTATTAAAATTTAATAAGCATGGTTGATTACTGGGAAATAATTCTTGCCAATTCACGTTACATCTCTGAAATATGCCTTTTTATATGTTCCCAATATATAATGAATCAATAAAAGTTGATTTTATCATGTAATCAGCATTTTTCAGGATGTCGTGGAAGTAAAAGTTAAAAGTCATATAAATTGTATGTTACTAAGCAGAAGAAGCTAATCTGAAAGGGCTACAATATTATAAGATTCCAACTGTATGACATTCTGAGGAAGGCAAAATTATGGAGACATTAAAAAGATAGGTTGTAAGTGGTTGCATGGGAGAAAGGGATGCATAGATGGTGCACAGAGGATTTTTAGAGCCGTGGTATGTTCTACGTGGTACTATAGTGGTGGATATATGTCATTATACACTTGTCCAGACATAGAATATACAACACTAAGAGTGAATGTAAACGATGGCTTTTGGCTGATTATAATGTTGATGTAGGTTTACAAATTGTAACAAATACATGACTCTGATAGGGGATACTGGTAAAGTGGGATGCTGTACATGTGTGGAGGCAGGCGGTATATTAAAATTTCCCTACCTTTCAATTTTGCTGTGAACTTAAAATTCTAAAAAAATAGTATTTTTTAAAAAGTTGTATGAATAATCTCCCTGCTCATAAGCACAATGCTCTATAGCTGTTTAGCTTAAGACACTGAAGTAGTTAAGGGGTGTGTGTGTGTGTGTGTCTTTGTGTGTATTTCTTTGTACTGGGACATTTCATACAACAAAGAATTGGATAACCCTAGTTTTGGTTTCCTGCATTAACCAAACTACTCTCAAGATCTCAACAACAAATTCGAGGACTTGACTTCCAGATTCATGCTACTGTAAGTGTCATCTCAGAAATAACTACAACCATAACACTTGGGGGGTAGTTACAATTGTAGAACCTCAGGTTCCACCTCATATCCACTAAATCTGAATCTGTATTTTAACAAGATCCTCTGGTAATTTGCATGCGCATTAAAGTTTGGGAACAGCTGCCTTAGATAACATCCTTTAACATGATTCAATTAAATTTCATAGAGTCTTTGTTTTTCAATTGGGTGATGAAACATAAATGAAATGTCAAGAGATGGTGCTTTAGGCCAAGGTCTGGCAAAATAATGATTTGTATCCAACAGCCATATTTCTAGTAATAGTTCATTAATGTAATTTTTTTCCTTCATACAATGGATTGCCTTTGTACATAACTATTATATTAATGCATAGAGACAACTGGAATTGGGACTGGCTGGAGTTCCTAGGAATGAGGCAGAGAAATGGCAACTTAGAGTATGCATATTGTTAGGCATCATCTTGCTTGTGTCTTAATTGGTTTTGGAAAATCATAATCATTAATTAAATTTAACCTTTTTAAAAAAACTTAACCTATTTTTCATTGAGTTTTGAATAAAACTATATTTTGGTATTTGGTTGTGCTTCTAGCATTCACCATAGTAAATGTGAGTATGTTTTCAGCCTCAGAGTCTATTTTGGAATCAGTGCAACTGTAGATCAACTTCTTAAAAATGTAAGAATCATAACATTGGATAATGAGTAAGGTAGAGGGACAAGACAAACATGGGGGAAATATTTCTTCAGAAGGTCTCAAGGACTCCAGAATGGAGTAGGTTGACATAAACTGTGGTTAAAAGAGAACTCCAGAGCCTCACAAAATTTTCTTAATTTCTGTAGTGGAAAAAAAGGTATTAGGTGCTGGCGAGCATGTTCTATTATTTTTATACCTTGAGATTTTTAGATTCTAGAAATGGCATTTTAATTTATCCTATCCCTTCTGCTTTGCCACTATCTAATTTTAGGTGGTTTGATGAAAGAGGGGATCCTGAGAGAGATTTTGAGACAAAGCTACTCTTTCTTGACTGTTTTAAGACAGGCTTATTTCCACTTCTAGAAAAGTTGGTTGCTGTGTTTTATCAAAAAAGCCATAAGCCATAATTATAGTGTTTTTAAGAAATTTAATAAGAAAATAAATTTTATAGTTACCCATATCATTATGTTTCCCATGCTTTTCATTCCTTTGTGTAGATCTGGCATCATTTTTCTCCTGACTGGAGGATTTTTCTTAATATGTCTTGTACTACAGGCCAACCCTTGATGAATCCTTTCAGCTTCTGCATGTCTGAAAAAGCCTTTAACCTTCATTTTTGAAAGATTTTCTCTGGGCAGTGAATTCCAGGTTGACAGTTTGACAGTTTGATTTACTTTTTCCTTTCAGTGCTTTATAAGATTGCTCCACTAGGATTTTCTCTCATCTTTACTTATTTTCTTTTATACATGTTCCCCCCGCCCACCCCGTCCGCCCCTGGATGCTTTTAAGCTATCTTTCTATCACTGTTTTTAAGCAATTTGATTAAACTGTTACTTTGTGTAATTTTTTTTCATAATTCTATGTTTGAGGATAGTTGAACATTTTGGATCTGTGGATTTATGGTTTTCATAAATTATGGACAAATTTTGGTCATTATTTATTGTTATAATTGGCTTTTGCTTGTTTACCTGTAAAATTTAATTAACATATTTGGCTAAACAGTTCACAGATGCAGTGCTTCTTTGTGTGTGTGTGTTTTTCTCTCTGTATTTCATTTTGGATGGTATCAATTGCTGTCTTTAAGCTCACTTACTATTTTTTCTGTAGTCTAGTCTACTTATTCTGTCCATTATATTTTTTATCTCAGATACTGTAATTTTTCATACCTAGAAGTTCTATTTGGATGTTTAATAATCTTCCATATTTATCTTTAGTATGCTTGCATTCTTGAAAATTAATGAAGTTTTAGTTTTTTATCTACTAATTATGCCATTTATGGGTAAAATTTGACCAACGAATTTTTTTCACCATGGGTGGTATTTTTTTGCTTCTTCAAAGACTTGATAATTTTTGATTGGGTTCTAGATGTTGTGAAATATACTTTATTGGTTTTTGGATATTTTTATAGTTTTAAAAATATTCCTGGGCTTTGTTCTGGGGCGTAGTTAAGTTATTTGGAAAAATTTTGATCCTTTTTTGTCTCATTTTTATTTTTAGTTAAGTGGAATTAGAGCAGTAGTTGATCTAAAATTAATCTTAGGCACCGCTGAGGCAGTATCCTTCTAGTAGTCTAACTGATGCTTCTCAATTATGAGATTTTTCCAGTCTGGCCTCTGTGAACTTTGGCCACTCTTTCCTTTAATTTTGTGATGTGTCTCTTTTCCCAGACTTTAAGGAGTTTTCTCACACATGTATGCTGATAAATCCTCAACTGAATACTCAAGAAGGACCTTCTGAATATCTCTGAGGTTGTCTCTATATGCAGCTTTCTCTTCTCCAATACCATGCCAGCAAACTCTAGCTTACTTGGCTTCCCTGGACCTCCAGATCAATCTCTTTAACACAGGGAGACCATCTGACTCTACTTTGGTTTCTATTTCTTGTATTGCAGGTTGCAACTTTCTTCAGACAAAATCTGTGGCCATCCTAAGGATTACCTTGTTTGTTTTCTCTTTCTCAGGGATTGCTGCCTTCTACTGCCTGATATCCAATATCCTTAGAGCTCAGGCAGGAGAGTAAATTTGACCCCTGTTAATCTATTTTGGACCCCAGCAGAAATTCTTGGGCTATTATTTTAAATCAGTGTTCTCTAGTCCTTATTACTGTAGTAGGAACAGAAAACTTGCATTTTACAAGATTTCTAGGTCTGAGGAATACTGAGTTGATATTTCATTAAAGTATTGTTTTTATGGAAGGTAAATGTTTTTTTGGCTTTATCCATGGATCTGTCTATAAGTCATAGTTTTTGTTACTTCTCCCCACAACCTTATGTTAGTGTTCCCCTCTTAGATTATTAGATCCTCTATCCTGAACACATTAAGGTCACTGTTTAGAAGGTAGCATGTATTTTTCATTTAATCTCCTTATCTGACATTCTCCATTTGTTATATATCTCTCTGTGTGTATGTGTGTGTGTGTGTGTGTGTGTGTGTGTGTGTGTATACACATATATACATACATACATACATACATACATATGCTTTGTGGCATAGTTTTGCGTGCTTTCTCAACGGAAGTAAACCCATCTATTTTAAACCAAAACTAGTCTAATTAACCAGAATATTATGGTAATGTGAGATATATTGGTAAGCTTAATTGTACCCTAAAAGTGCCTTACAAGGTAAAAAAAAAAAATCCCTCAAGGTAAAAGGAAAAGATAAATATAAAATAAACAACTTCAATGAAAGTTCTTTTCCACCAATTGTGTGCTGAAGTCTAGCCATCAGAATCTGGCTTAAGTTAAGGAGCTGTAGGTATTGTTTTGTGAAAGAAGATTTAACTCTAAGTTACCATTGCAAAGAGACAATTCATAGAGTTGGAAGGACACTGAGAAAGTAGGGCCCATGAACTTTGGACTTTTGTTAATTGTAACTTGTCAGTTGCAACTGTGACACCTCCTGGAAAGTATCTTTCTGCTTTGGATCAGAGTTAGAGATAAGGGAATATCAGTTAGCTAAAAAGCCAGTTGTGTATTATATAGTCAGTTCAGACTCTTCCAGCACCATTCATAAATCTTTTTAAATAAGTCATGTAACCTTGTGACTTTGTCTTTATAAGCCTAAACTCCCTGCCAGCAATTTGGAGCACACTTGCAATTTTGGACAATTCTGTGTCTTCAGAATACCTAAGACTCCAAATAAATGCTTTGTTTGCTTCACAGTCTTTTCTTGATCAACAATTTTTTATAAAACTGGCAAAATTGGGGTGCCTGGGTGGCTCAGTTGGTTAAGCAACTGCGTTTGGCTCAGGTCATGATCCCGGAGACCCGGGATCGAGTCCCACATCAGGCTCCCTGCTTGGCGGGAAGCCTGCTTCTCCCTCTGTCACTCCCTTTGCTTGTGTTCCCTCTCTGGCTGTGTTTCTCTCTGTCAAATAAATAAAATCTTTAAAAAAAAAAAACTGGCAAAATCAAGTAACTGGATTCTTAACCTGATTTTTTCTTGGTTACCTGGTGTCAGTCAAAATGCTATAACCCTCTCTTATAGTGAGAAATAGTTTGACATGGGATATTACTCTAAACAATTTGATGTTTTCATAAAAAGTTGTTACATAAAACAGAAATACCAATGTTGTACATATTGTGTTATCCATTTTGAAACTGTTTAGAGAAATAACTTGAAAAATATTTTTATTCCTGCTAGATAGAGACAAAGGCCTATATGATCTTCAGTCAGATAAATATATTCCATTGCGGTAAATAACTGATATTATGTAAAGTGTGACTTCTTTGGAGATATTTTGTACATGTATGTTATTAAGGAACTATTAAATATTTTTGATAAAAAACAAGGATTAAGGTCATGGAACTGTTTGGAATATGTAACACTATAAAGGATTTTTTATATTACTCCTGGATATACTCTAGAAAATATGAGTTCATTAAATCCATTTTATTCAGAGAGCATTTAAAAATTATTTTTATAGGCTTTCTTATTTGTGTATCAAAATATTAGCAATTATCTAAACTACTAGATGAGACACCAGTAACCTACAAGTTAAAATGCCATCTACAAACACACTTTTTCTAAATAACATTTTTTCCTAAAAATTGGAACCATTTCTTTGATAACCAACTTATTAGATAGAGCTAGATAGAGCCAAATTATTTGCTAGATAGAGCCAAAATTTGGAACCATTCAAATATCAGACTGTCCCAAGGGTACCATATTATTGGAGAGCACTGCTGTTGACTAAATTATACCAGATTGTTAGATACTACATCAGTCCAGCTGAATGTGCCAGGTTGTAAAGATTAGACCTCTTTATTAACAATGTGACAGATCTCAGATGAAGCCTGTGGAATGTTTCATTTAAAAATGGTAATTTGGGGAAAAGGTACATTTTATTAAAGAGGTAGTAAGCAGCTTACTAATATTAACTTCAATTTCTGGCAGATAATTGCCAGAATACATTTTGTAATAGCGTTCTTTATTTTCTATATGATTGCATGTAAGAGCTCATCTGGTTGTGCATCTGGCGATAGGTACAATCTCATTTCCTGCTTCTCATCACACTTCTACTCTGGTCCAGCCACATTGGCACTAAACCCACGTTTGTCACAGTGTCTTTACAATCACTGTTCCCACAGCTTGGAACACTCTTCCTCCAAATATATGCATGGCTCTTTCCTTTGGTTTTATTTGGGTCTCTACTCAAATGGCATCCTTTCCGTTCTGCCTTTCCTCACAACCCTATTTGATTAGCACCTCTCCCCACTCCCACTTATTCTTGAGCCTTTACCCTACTTTATTTTATTCATAGCATTCACAATATAATATATTTCATGTTCAGTTATTCATTTAACTATTTCCTCTCATTGGAATGTGAACTTCAGTATGTCAGGGACTTTTTTTTAATCCGCTGCTGAAACCTCAAACTCTATAGTCCTGACTCTTATAAGAAAATTATACCATATTTGTTATATGCATGAGTGAATGAATGAATGAATGAATGAATGAATGTTAAAGGAGTGGAACTGTGGAACTGGGATAAAAATGTGAGGAAGACTTTTTTTCAAACGCTTATTCTCCAATTCCTTTAGAATTTAATAATTTATGAAGATATTACCTATCAAAACTGAAGAAAATATATCGTCTTAAAGTAAATAGAACCTCTTGAATATTGTTGAAGCTGTTGTTTTAGCTTTTTAGTGAAACAGTCTATCATCACCATCATTGTCTCATTGCTGAGATTCTGCTTTTGTTCCTTTGCTTGTGACTCATCATCCAATGTTAGTCTTTTCTTGAACATCAGCAAAATTATCCACAATGAAACACCAGGATGATTTTAGACATTTGAATTTTACCTAGGAATGTAAATCATCAACATCAACATAACTTCCCATATGATTTCTAATGAGTTCAAGGTTTCTGTTTAAACTGAGTTAAAGTGCTTTTACCAAAATATGCTGAGAAAAAAGTCAGTAATATGAAGTGCAAAAAAGACTCTCCAATTTTGTCTTGATTTCAACTTAATGTCCTGAAAGCAGTTTTCTTTTGTCCTCACTGATTAACTTTTTTTAATTTAAATTTTATTTTTCAGTGTTCCAAGATTCACTGTTTATGCACTATACTTAGTGCAGTATGTGTCCTCCTTAATACCACCACCAAGCTAACCCATCTCCCACCCCCGTTCCTTCCAACACCATCAGTTTGTTTCTCAGAGTCCACAGTTTCTCATGGTTTGTATCCTCCTCCAATTTACCCCAATTCACTTTTCCTTTCCTTCTCCTAATGTCCTCCATGTTATTCCTTATGCTCCACAAGTACGTGAAACCATAGGATAATTGACTTTCTCTGCTTGGCTTATTTCACTCAGCATAATCTCCTTCAGTCCTGTCCATGTTGATACAAAAGTTGGGTATTCATCCTTTCTGATGGAGGCCTAATATTCCCCTGTATATATGGACCATATCTTCTTTCTCCTCACTGATTAACTTTTGCTTTTCATTCTGAAAGTAATCCTCAGTTTCTTATGCATAGTCCCTAGTTCCTTGATACTCCTTTTTTATCTTTAGCTCATATATATTTTGATATCTGAAAACTTCTTTCAATTTTGCTAGTGTTTGGCTGGGCTATTTCAATCCTGGCATCTCTGATTCACCTCTTTCTTGCCTGAAAATAAATCATACCAAATATTTAATTTCTTTTTCTTGTTACTTTACAGGTGACAACACTATTGTAGCATCTTTCAATCTAGAATTTTATCTACTTTTTATGTTCTTCTCTCCTCAGTAAAAGTGTTAATGTCTAACTGTAATTAAAATAGACTAAATTGAGTCTTCATTTATATATATTAATGAACATTTATGAGACTGGCTGATATCTGGGTCACTCTATCCTACTATAGTGATATATACAATATAATATACTTTGGAAAGAAGTAAAATATTGATGGTACTAAAAAAATAAAGATCTACTTGACCCTATTTGTAGCTTGGGATGAAACAAATCAAGACAGTAAAACCATATTAGTAATTTGTGAAGAATAAAGAATACTGAATTTGCCATCATTTCACAAGAAGAAAAATTTCAGCTTGCAGAGTATTCCATTAATTTCTCTTTGCAGAGTTAAAATTCATCAGCATGTGGTATATCATCCCTATATTCTGCATATATGCAAAGATGTAGACTCTCATTTGGACAGATTTATGGCTTTCTCTCCTTTTAAGTTTTCTGGATCAGAAAAATCTGGACAAGATATGGCTTCAAAAAGAGGTTTAGCCTTCAATGTAATTGTATTTATTTTCTCATTATTCAGACTCATATACATATCATCATGATGTGGATTTCATTCATAAAAGTGATGATGGAAAATTGGAGCTTTAAATAGCAAAAGATAAAGAGCCATGCCCTGTTCTGTATCACAACTGTTTATCCTGCTCTAGTCTATATTTATTGCCCACCCACCCCACCCCTCCAAGCCTGACCTCTACTAGTCAGAACTATGATTCTTCTTCATTATTGTCTTAGGAAACTTTTCTGCTTTCCTCCTCTGTTGGAACCTCTTTTTTTGGGGGTGCCATGTATACCCATTCCTTCATTTACTTCCTTGGTTTAATATGTATCTTCCAGTTATGTTCTGTTGAAAGGTATATGGGTGGTTTATTTCATTTATTTGTTTTTTAATCTTGGTCTGTCTATAAATTTTTTTATTCTTTCATTTTGTGTAATTAGTGTTTTTGCTTCGTTTAGCATTCTAACTTGGAGACATTGTTTCTTTAGAAGTTTAAAGACATTCCAACTTCAAGTATTTTTGTAAAGAAATTGATAATAGTTATGATTCATTGACTTTTCCTTCCTAATTGTTTTATAAGTTCTCTCTTTATATATTACTCTTCACAAGTGCCTAAGACCTTCTCTTCACTTAGAGTCCTGAAATTTCACAATGATACCTATCAGTGTATGTGCAATTGTATCCACTGTGTTAGGTAATTAAGAGGACATTTCAATTTGGAAATTCAAAGCTTTTGGTCTTGGAGGGTTTTTTGGGTCTTATTTATGAGAGAGAGAGAGAGAGAGAGAGAGAGAGAGAGAGCGCGAGCATGATCTGGGGAGTGGCAGAGGGAGAGGTAGAGAATCTCAAGCAAACTCCCCACTGAGCTCGTAGCCTGATGCAGGGCTCAATCCTACAGCCCAAGATTATGACCAAAGTCTGAACCAATAATCAGATGCTTAGCCAGTTGAGCCACCCAGGTGCCCCCTCACTTTTTAAAAAGATTATTTATTTATTAGAGATAGAGAGTGAGTAGGAGGAGGGCACAGACTCCCACTGAGCACGGAGCCCCATGTGGAGCTTGATCTCAGCACCTGGAGATCATGACCTGAGCTAAAATCAACAGTCAGATGCTTAATCAGTGGAGCCACCCAGACATCCCATCAGTCTTGGCTTTTTAATTTTTAATTATGTCATTGGTGATTTTGCCTACTCTATTTTATTCTTCTCTTTCTTGAACTTAGTTTTTTTTAAGACTGGGTCTCTGGTAGATCTTCTAATTCTTATAGAAGATTAACAAATTCATATCTTTATGAATAATTCATGTCATCTATAGATAGAGGATATATAGCTGATGGAGAGAGATGTCCTGAGGATCAGAGAGGAAATTTTTGTCTTATACAAGAGAAAAGACACTTTATCTGTAGTAGTAGATGAGAAATAGTAGAGAATATGTACTGATTATAATGATTAACCACAGAATCTAAGTTGTGTAAGAAGTGGGAAATATAGGAAAATGTTGAAAAGTAGGAGAAAGAGGAATCAGTGGATTGAAAGATCACAGAAGGATAGTTCTATATAACAATGGAAATGCCAAAAAGGTAAGCTATTATGAAAGCTTGGTGGGGATTAGGATTTCTGATTTAGTGATTGGGTTGTTGGGACAATCTCCGGTCTTAGGCTGTGATAGGGAGAGGAAAATGTTGAGGTGGGCAGAGAGCAAAGGACAGTGGTCCTTAGGGCAAAGTAAAGAGAAGCCAGGATGTTGGATAGATTTTGAAATCATCTGGGATGGAAATAAATATTATGGAATTGAATGCTGAAAGCCAAGTATGTGCATCTTTATAAATTTGGTAAATAGGAAATCTATCCAGGTTTTTTTCATAACCCATTAAGGAAGAGAATGACCTTAGTTTCATAAAAGCAGATTTTACTTTTAAATATGAGTGGAAGGGATAAATGGTCTGATTAGGGAGATGTTGGTCCTATTACTTGGTTCTAAAGCTCATAAGACAAGAGAAAAAAAATTGCTTCACCTTTGAAAGGGTGCAGAAGAAGTGGTCATTTTAGTCTAGTTAAGGCCAGGTTACTAGACTGTATATCTACAGAAGAATTTATAAGTTTTTATAGCATAAACTCATAATGAAGCAGAAATATTAGTGGGCACATTGAAAAGATATTGTTGGGAAATGTTAGGAGTAAGGGATTGTGCCAAAAGAAAAAATGAATATCTTTAGAACATAGTAGACTTAATACATTGTTGTCCTTATTCTGTCTTGGAGGAAGACTGGGAATCTTTTTATTTGGTGATTGTATGTTGATGAAATGATTTAATAAATCTGTTCACTTAAACTATAAAAGCATACTACAAGTCACTCTCTAAAACTACATTTGTTTTTGCAGATAGAGGTCTACAAACATTTAGATGGTTTTTAATTAACATATCTTTATCATCAAAGTCGCTTATTCTGTACTCTATAAATAATATATCCTTTTCATTGCTCTAAGGGGGAGCCCAGAGAGAATTCCTTTCCCTGCTTGAACTGTATTTCAAATAACAGTCATGGCTCATGAATTGTGCTACATGACATGATAGGACAATATCTGAGTAATACTTGATTACGGACTGTGAAAATTCTCATTTTAAGACTTCAGGAGGTTAAACAATTTATCCAAGCACACACCAGAAAGTGACAGAGCTGGGATTGAATCTGGGTGGTCTGATTCTTTCCTTAACACATTCATGCCATTAATGTGGATCTTGATTTTAAACTTGTTTCTTGTGCTAAAACCAAAGAAGAAGAGAAATGGATTATTGAACTATAATTCCTGTGTTGGGAGAAAATCAATTTGGTATCAGGTGTTTTGGTCTATAAGTAGTTATTCATTATGGCAAATAGTGGACACTACTGGTCCAGCATGTAGGCTCCTCAGTCAGACTACTTTGTCACTTAATAGACATGTGATGTTGGATTAACTTTTTTAAAAGTTTTCTTAGAAGGGTTATATTATTTAATATATGTAAAGCAGTTAGGACAGTACCTGGTGCATAAGTGGCCATGTGTCAGCTGCTGTTACTGGTTACTGCTTAGAATATTTATTTAAGAACAAGAAAACAAGCGTGAAACTTTCATACCTTGTGAGTGAACAAATATATAGGACTTCAACAATCCAAAAAGATTCTTTCTCTCAAGTTGTAAAAGACTGACAATTTTTATTTAAAGTTTGTATAATCTCAAACTTAAAAATATGAAATCCTTAAAAATGCAGTTTCTTTATTAGAAAGAAAAGAAAAGCGCTGGCAATCTGTTGTACATAAAATTGGAAGCACCTCGAGGTGGTAAAACAGTGTCATCTAGTGAGAGCTTTAAGTGAGAAAATGCCCTGAACTAAATTAGCATGGTTAAACAGTTCTATTTATAAGAATCAATTTCTTAGAATTGGAAAACACAAAAAGCTTTTATCACTCCAGTGATGTATAAGTGAAAGTGTGTGTTTTAAATAAATTCAACAGAGTGAAAAAGACAAAGATTCAGCAAATCAGGACATATTTTACATCGTACTGTAAATGGCATATTAGGTAGTCCTCATCACAGTTTTGAAATAATATCTAGTGGTTAATTCCTGTATATTTTGGTTTTGTGGAAATTGGTATTTTTATTATTGGGATGATGGTGATGGTGATTAGGTGTTTTGTTTTATCTTTGATTTCCCTCTGAAGATACACATAACTCCTGGGGAAGTTAAATAATGAATCTGCTATTAGTTTAAGTTCACTTGCTTAAATGTTGATTGGCAGCTATTTGAAAGCATGACTATATTAGAATGCTACAGAATAGAGAGATGAGATTCTGAGCAGAAGTGGTATCCATTTTGGAATGTTGGCAGGTTTTACAGAGGGATACTGTAAGGTAAAAGGGAGCTATTAGAGCTTGACTTTTCCTCTTCAATATGTCTTAGTAAGTAAGGTTGCCTCCATCACCATATTAAGCATATATATGCCTTTTAGAAACCACTTTTGAATTTTTAACAGTAGTCCCTGAAACATTTTCCCGCTGGAATTGTCAGTACTTCTTCCACAAAATACTTTGAAACAAAATGACAAAACAGAGAATTCCTCAGAATTTTGGAAATTATTAGAGTAGTATTTTCACAAAGTGTTTAGAAATCCACTAAAAAGTAAACTAGGGGTAAGTGAGCAGGCAAAGGGCTATTGTCAACACTCAGTATAATGGTGACATGAATAAACAAGCAGTTTTTTTTTGTCAGAATCATATTTTTATCATATGCTAACAATTAGATCGCATCCATTTTGCATGAACTTTCAGAGAGGATCCCACATTCTTTGAGATATTAACATTTTATACAGTTATTATTGCTAACTTATCTTTTATATGAGGTGACTTAGTTCACATTATGAGCTCTCTTCTGTCTAGACTAGAATCTCAAACATTCATTAAATATCAGGGCATGTTTGTAACTGAGTAAGATGAGCCCAAACATTTAGAATCTCAAACATTCATTAAATATCAGGGCATTTTTGTAACTGAATAAGATGAGCCCAAACATTTAAAAATTCATAATGCTAAAAATAAATAAAAATGGTATCACAACTCAAAATAATACACCGGTTAATGAATAATTCAATTGAGTTTATTAAGTTGCTTAATAGTATTTTACTTAGACTTAATGTAGTTTTAAATGAGTGTAAAAGTTGTATATTAAGGACTTATTAATGTTATTGGCCTTCTAATCTGGATCTTTAAATAAAATTGGATGTAGTAAATCTTAATGCTTAGTCAGAAACCTTGAGGTGATTGTAATTTTTAATAAAGCTTGAATACATTATTTTTGAATTTAGAATTAATTAATGACATTAATTATTCATGAACCTTTGGCCATAATTTGTAATTTCAGTGCAATTAAATTTTCTCTCAACACTGACATATTTTCTTTCTCCATAACAATTTAATTCTTTCATGATTACAGTATCAGTTTTAAATAACTCCCAAGAAGAGCATTATCACCATAATCTGTTTAAGAGATTCCCACTATGTCTTTTACCCTTGTTTTTTAAGATTTTTATTTATTTGACAGCGAGAAACACAGCCAGAGAGGGAACACAAGCAGGGGGAGTGAAAGAGGGAGAAACAGGCTTCCCGCAGAGCAGGGAGCCGGATGTGGGGCTCGATCCCGGGTCTCCGGGATCATGACCTGAGCCGAAGGCAGTCGCTTAACCAACTGAGCCACCCAGGCGCCCCTACCCTTGTTTTTATGGGTCACTCTAACAAGCCCAAGATGCTCAGGCCCTCTTTTCATCAGGATGCCATGCTTGCAGCTTTATGCATCCTCCAGCCCAGCCTCATTTTACACCTCTCACTAATGCTTTCATTGTGTACTTTGGAATTCAAGCCCTTCATCAACACGTTCCCTTTATCACTCACATCTCTGAAAATTCTGCTCACTTTCATGTTAGATCTGTTGTGCTTTGGAGGGTACTGCTGCCTTTGAAGTGTCAGTCACATGACTGTGCCAAACCCAACACTGTTAGACCTGGAAGTTTGGTAGGTGTCTTCTGGCTTCACTTTGATAACTCTAGTTTTTTCTTAGTCTTCCTCTTGAAATTATCCTGTCTTTGAAGATTTGGCCTTAGATCTTTGCTGTCAAAGTTCTTGAAGCTTTTAATATCCACAAACTGATTTAATATATTGGTTGTTCTGTTCCTCTACATCAGTGGTATCTTCTTACTACCTCAGCCACTTATGCTTATACTTATAATAAACATCATTACCAATAACTGTACTTCCTCCGTAATGCAGTCATCAAGTTAATTACTCTCCATTTACCAATCTCCTCCTATTTCTCCAACTCATAGCTTCTATTAACCAAACTCCCAACAATTATTAATGCAGCTTAGTCCTCCAGTTCATTGGTTCTACCATACTTCTGTTTTTTCTTCATTTCCTCATGTCCTTATTTTTTTTTTCATTATTGAGATTAGATGCTATTGGCCATGTGTATTATCACTCTAGTTCATAAATCCTCACATGAACTCGTATCATAGTATTCATGACTTATTCTCTCTTTGTCCTAATAACCTGACAGAATCCCAGACATGTGTTCATCCATATTTAACCTGCATGCCTGCCAAAGAGTCTTACCACAATTTTGTAACAATAATATTTTCCTGTATGATTATATTCCTTCTTTTCTCTCAGGCATCCAGTATTTGATTCTGATTCAGCTGTTAATTTTCTTGCCTGTTTCACTCATGAAAATGAAATAATCAAACCAAACCACACACATGTGCACGTGCACACACACACACACACACACACACACTCATAAAAATAGAGAACTGATTTTTTTTTTTTGCTAGAAGTGGGGGTTGGGGCTGCTTCTCCCTCTCTCACTCCCCCTGCTTGTATTCCCTCTCTGGTGTGTTTCTCTCTGTCACATAAATAAAATATTAAAAAAAAAATAAAGTAATTCTCTTTAGCATTAAATTGTTATGTGACTGATCTCAGTTTAGAATTAGAAATACCCCTACCTTTCTTTCCATTCAGCTACCCTCTTTGTTTCTTTGTTTCAGCTTTTAGAAATATTCACAAAAAAATTGCCAATATTTACTGTAACTTTTATTCTCCAACTTTTTCTTATTCCAGGCTATTCAGGTTTCATTCCTATTGCTCCATTTAAATAACTGTTGTATAAGTTGCCATTACCTTTTCATCATTCCTGATTTACCAACACCATAGGCTATAGTTGATAACTCCCTCCATTTTATTCACTTGACAATGTTATTATTTTTCTGTAGTGTTTTCTTTTCCTGTTCCTGACTTTTAAACTATCTAGTACCCAGCCCATGGTCCATCCTTTCCTTTATCCACCCAATATGATCTAATTTATCACGAGAGGTTTTAGATACTGATAATGTTCAAATGCATGTCTTCATTCTAGCCCTCTTTCTTGTATTCACCTGCCAATTTGATTTTTCTATATGGATGGGTATCTAAATAGGCACTTCAACTTTAAAGTAACTAAAACTCATTTTCCCATCCCTAATCTTTCTTTCCAGATCAGTTGTACACCAGAAAGTAAATTGTAGTTTATTTCTCAAGTTTCTCAAGCCCTAAACCTTAGAATTATCTTTGACTCTCATAATCCACATGAATCTATTTAAAAAAATTATATTTCATTCTCACTTCAAGTTCTAAGATGAATTCAGCCAGTTCTCAGCCTTTGCACCACTGACTTCCTAATCCAATTTTGTCCCGACCCACGGGTAGTCAACGGAGATCCTAGAGGGGGAGTGAGAATGATAGGACAAGAGACACGAGAGATGGAGACAAGACAGGATTCTGATCAAGTCTCGTTTATTGGCAAGTTCAAGGGGGTAATTACAGGGCAGGCAGTGAAGGGAGTTTCTCTAGCAGGCAGCTCAAGTAACTAAAACACAAAAATTAGAGATAGCATAGTGAAACATACTGCTAGCCATCAGTGGCGTTCAAGTACAAGCTGTTCCAGGGAGTAGAGCTTGCACAAAAACAGCTTGTCAGAAGTTGGGCGTAAATGGCCTTGCCAGTCAGCAGCCAGGCTCAGGTGGCCTTGCCAAGGTCCGGCTTCCCACACAATTTGCCATCCATTTTGAATTAGTTTCCTGTCGCTGCTATAACAAATACCATAAACTTATCAGCTTGAAGCAACAAAATTTTACTATCTTATAGCTCTGCAGTTCAAAAGTCCTAAAATCAGAGTGCTGGAGAGGCTACATTCCTTCTAGAGTCTCTAAGGGGGAATCCCTTTCCAGCTTCAAGTGCTAACTTGTATACTTTGGCTTAGGGAATCGCCTTCCATCGTCAAAGTCAACATCATGGCAGCTTCATCTTTATCTCTCAGACCTCTTCTTTCACTATCACATCTTTTCTCATTCCAGCATTTTTGCCTCCTTATAAGGACATTGATAATTAATATTGAGCCCACTGGGATAATCCAGTATACTCTATCCATAAGTCAAGATGCTTGACTTAACCTCTTTGCAAAGTCCCTTTGTCTTATAAGGTAACATATATACAGGGTTTAGGGACTAGGACGTTACCTTCTTGGGGGAGGGATATTATTTAACTACCACAGTCTGATCTGTACTACTGTGGAGTTCCAAGCTAGCCCACTTGACTCCATTCTTTTATTTATTCCTCATACCAAAAGCCAGATTGTCTCTTTAAAACCTGTCAAAACTTGATAATTTCTGGATAAGAAGAATGTATTTGAAGATTTGAGCCATCTTTAAACTAGTCCATAGACTCAGTGTAGTTCCGCTTGAATCCCACAGTTTTTTCATAGAATTTGAAGAGCTGATTATACAACTAATATAGAAGTATAAGAGTCAATGAATAGATATATAATTTTGAAGAGAAGAACAAGTAATACTACCTTAATGGACTTCAAGGTTTTATAATAAGAGAGTAGTAATTAAGATCTTAGGGTACAGTCTTGTGGACTAGATAAGTAGACTAACTGAACACAAAAGAAAGTTTATAAAGAGACTCACAAGTATATAGAAATTTGAAGTATTGCAGATCAAGGGAAAATGACAAACTTATTATCAGGTATTTCTTAGGTGTTGGTTATGTATAATGAATAAATTAAACTTCCTTAAACCATACTCAAAAATTTCCATCAAATTAGAAGAAAATAGAAATCAAACCTAATGAGTTTGAACAGAGATGTTCTGTTAAACATGGCACACACATTTCCAAACCTGCAAACTTTAATAGGAAAGATTGATACATTTACCCACATTATAGTTAAATAGTTGTGTTCATTAGAGAAATTCATACAGAATGGCAAGTATGAAGTCAGAAAAATGAAGAAGAAATTTGCAACATATTTAATAAGGAAGTAAGATCTTGAATGTATAATTCTGTGTACCAATAAGGAAAGATAAACAGTCCTGCAGAAAAAAATAGTCAGATGATAGGAATAGGCTTTCTATCGGAGAGTGATTATAAATAACAAATCAACATATGAAAATATAATTAATTATCATAAATATACAAATAAAACCCCAATGTATACCAATTTAAACCCATTCTATTTGAAAAATTTTAATTACTTTTAATAAAATAAACTTAATACATTTTATTTACTAAAAAAATAAAAATATTGGTGATAATGTGAAATAAGGAGGTCTCATATTACTTGATAGGGTATAAATTGGTAGAAATAATTTAGAAAAGGGATTGTTCTAAAGCAGCAAAGTGAAGATGCATATACACTCTGAATGGACAATTCCAAGCCACCTCTCCTACATTAGAGCAGGGGTTGGCAAACTATGGCCTCTAGCCAAATCCATCTGTCTTGTGTAAATAAAATTTTATTAGGGCAAAGCCATACTCATTCATTTGCCTATGATGTAAGGTTGGTTTTGTATTGCTGTGGCAGAATTGAGCAGTTGTGTCAGAGAACATATACCCTCAAATGCTAAAACAATTACTGTCTAGCCCTTCCTAGGAAGTTTGCCAACCTTGTCCTACAAAAACTACTACATATGTGTACTAAGAGATATGAACTGGAATATTGATAGCAGCATTGTTAGAAATACAAAACTGTAAACAACACTAGTATAAACCAAAAGAGTGAATACATAACCTAATGTTCTAAATGTGACATAAAGCACAGAAAATGAGTATCCTTATATATTCCTTCACATGTATGGCTTAGGAACAATGTTGGCTGATAAAAGCAAGTCACAGGGGCGCCTGGGTGGCTCAGTCCTTAAGCGTCTGCCTTTGGCTCTGGTCATGATCCCAGGTCCTGGGATGGGGCCCTGCACAGGGGTCCCTGCTCAGCAAGGAGCCTGCTTGTCCCCCTCCTTCTGCCCCTGCCCCACTTGTGCTCTCTCTGTCTCTCTCTCTCAAGTAAATACATAAAATCTTAAAAAAAAAAAGTCACAGAAGAATATGAAACAGTATGACTCTTATGTAAAGGTTCACAAACATGTTAAACTAACCAACATATCATTTCAAGGTATCTAATTATGTTTCAAATCTTTAAAGAAAAATAATGGAGTAATTAATACAAACTGTAGGATACTGGTTTCTGGTGGTGAAGGATGAGTATTGGAATAACTGGAATGGGCACATAGATGACTTAAAAAATTTCTTGTAATGTTCTTTTTCATAGACTGTTTCAGGGCCTTTTCTTTCTTTTTTTTTTTTTAAGATTTTATTTATTTATTTGACAGAGAGAAACACAGCCAGAGAGGGAACACAAGCAGAGGGAGTGAGAGAAGGAGAAGCAGGCTTCCCGCCGAGCAGAGAGCACGATGCGGGGCTCTATCCCGGGTCTCTGGGATCATGACCTGAGCCGAAGGCAGTTGCTTAACCAACTGAGCCACCCAGGCGCCCCGTGGGCCTTTTATTTCTTAACATTCTTACACTGCATGTTACTTATGATGTTTGTTAAATTTATATTGCATTTTTAAGTAATCATTATATATATGAAGTTATACTTTGTAAACTAAACTTGCTATGAAATTGGTTTTATGGAATAAAGCCACTTTTCATGGAGTGTTTTATACTGTGCTAGCATTATTCTGAGTCATTTAAATACTTTATTTCTTTGAATCCTCATGGTAGCCCTTTGTGGTATGTGTAATTAAATCTCTATTTTATAGTTAAAGAAATCTTCATGCTTTCATCAACATATCTATAATACATATGAAAAGTGAAAATCTGGGAGATGTTATTGATAGGTAATACACATCCGGTACATGCCATGTACTCCACATATGTCATCTTATTTGATTCCCAAAACAACTCTATGTCAATGATGTTATTGCTACTTTACAGTTGAGAAAATAGGGTCAGAAACTTAAACAGCTAGTTCAAGAAAAATTGCTTGTCTTTTATTCTTCAGTAAAAGCTCTGTTTCCTAAATCCTGTGGTTATAGTCTATAATGGGAAAGCACTCAGAAAACAGCTATATTAGGAACACTACAGCACTGTTCTCTAATGTACAGCCTTACAGCAGAGACTATAGATTAAATAGGTTGCAACTGGATATATACCTTCAGCTAAAATAGGACAATTTTATGTACAGAACACAGAAGAAATGTGTCATGGACAAACTGAATTACTAACTTAAGTACAATTTATTGTAGGCCTTCCTTGTTTGGGATTGTATGTTAGTAATGATACCAATTGATAATGAATGTTATTTGGAATGTTGTTTGGATTAGGTATTTTTTGGGGGGACTGCGTATTTCTTTTTTTTTTTTTTAAGATTTTTTATTTATGTGACAGAAACACAGCCAGAGAGGGAACACAAGCAGAAGGACTGAAAGAGGGAGAAGCAGGTTTCCCGTCGAGCAGGGAGCCCAATGTGGAACTCGATCCTGGGTCTCTGGGATCATGACCTGAGCCGAAGGCAGTTGCTTAACCAACTGAGCCACCCCTGGACTGCGTATTTCTTATGATTATATATTTTTTCTCCATTATTGGTTGGTTAGTTTATTATCTTATTTTAAGAGGCTGCTTAAAGTTTATATATTGCAGTATTGGTTCCAATAGCTGTTTTTAACATGGATCCTGTTTTCTTTTTTTAATTTAGGTTTTTATAAATCCTGCAATTTTTAATTAAATATTGAATTTTGTGCACACACACACACACAAAGAGTAGAGAGTTATGTATATTACATTTCTGCTTGGAAATGGTCATACCTTATCTTTTTTTCTCTCCTTTTTCTTTTATACCTTATCTTTTATCAGACTGTTAACATAGGAATTGAGTCCCCTTGTCAGTAGCTGACCTGACCTATGGTTTTGCTTGTAATGTAGTTACCTGCAGTGCACAGCAGGCTTCACATTCCTGGGCTGCAGCTACCTTCTGCCTAGTATGAAGCCTAGTATGTGGATTGTCAGTGTTTGTTCATTCTCATCTTTTGGCAGGTTTTGTACCCTTGTATCATGAAGAGGAGAGAGGCTCTCCCCTTTTATTGTTCTCTGATAGTAGGCTGCTCTTTTTTTTCTTTTTTTTTTTTAAGATTTTATTTATTTGAGAGAGAGAGAGAATAAGCAGAGAGGAATGGCAGAATGAGAGGGAGAAGCAGGCTCCTCGCTGACCAAGGAGCCCAAGATGGGGCTTGATCCCAGGACACTGAGATCATGACCTGGGCCAAAGACAGATGCTTAACTGATTGAGCCACCCAGATCCCGTAGACTACTCTTGATAGTTACTCAGTAAATGGCTCAGGATCAAGGCAGGAGGTGTTTGTTGTTTCCTGTTTAGCCAAAGGCTTAGGCTGGCTCTGTGTAACTGAACCTCAAGGGACTGTCTTTCTTCACATTTCTGCCCCTCTCTAGTTGAGAGACACTGTCTTTTCCTACTTGGTACAGAGACTAAAGTGAAAGCTAGTTTTTTTGTGCCCTCTCTTCTCTACCGGACAGTCAAACTCTATCTTGTTTCAGTGCATGTTCTAATACATAAAGGTTTTTCCTGCATCTCTCTGAGTCAAAAAACTTTCCCTCTTAAAGTGAGAAGTGATAGAATTCATAGTGAACTTGAATCAGTTGGTCTTTTTCCATTGTAAAGTTTTTAGAAATTATTTTTACTGAATGACAGTGAAAGGAGAGGTGAGGGTTTGGAGGTTTATTTTGAAATTTTTATTGTGGAGAATGACAGATTGACTAGGAAGACTGGATAGATATAGGATCACTATTTTTGGAGGAATCAATAGTTTTTCTTTTTTTCAAGTTTAAACTATAACCTCTGTGAGGTAAGAGAGAATAAGATATTTGTACTTCATATTTAATTGTGGGGTTCTAGGTGGATATAGAAGGATAATTGGACAAAAGAGTTCAGAATATAGTTGAGATTATTTGAAGTGGTATAGCAGGGGTAGTAACATAAAAGAAGTGAAGCAGGAGTATGCTTTCAGACATGAACAATCTAGAGTGGTAAATGGACTAGATGTTTTAATTATAAAAAAAAAAACTTGTGTAGCAAGAATAGTTGAAAGGAAAAAAGCAAATGGAATAAAAATGATGCATTTAAACTTGTGTTTTCATATGGTCAGCTCTAGTTGATGACAAGGTATGAGGTTAGTCATGGTAGTGGCTGACAATGAATTGTAATAGAAAACTTTTGAGATGAGGCTAATAACTGAAGATACAGGATATTAAGTGGGTTATATTCATGGACATTGAAATCACTCAAAATGACTGTACAGTTTACAGAGAGGAGCACTATAGTCATCTCAAAACCTCCAATAAAAGATTGGAAAAAGTAGAAGCCCAGTGGATGGCAATAAGGGTGAACTGACCCTATTATGGGATGGGTTGCATGTTAGATGTGAAAGAATATGCAGCTGCTGCCTGAGATGGATGTAGGGAAAGTAATGTCACGAGAAAGTCAGGTTTCAGTTAAGATCCATGGAAAATGTACAGTTAAGAGCTGTACAGTTTGGGTCGTTTAGTACATCATGGAATGGGTATCAAACAGTTTATATTGGAGAGTTTTGGCCTACTTTAGAGAAGAGTTATCATTATTGAGTTCAGTTATGTAGGTGGCAGTGCATTCTTCTGTCGATGTGAATTTGGGTGTGGGGTAGGTTAAGGTTAACTCTGTGGAGTGAATTCTGGCTTTTTCTTTGGGAAGTTTTGCATATTCATTAAAGAAGAATGCTGTGTGCTGGAAGGGCTTCCAGCCCTGAGAAGAGAAAATGATAGGTATTTTATCATTATAGAGAGAAATCCTTCTAGATGCAGAACTCCAAGTATATTTGAGTAAGAAGATATGCTGATATACAATTAGTTGGTCTAGCATAGTTGTAGGAAGACTGGGGAATTGAGTTAATATCTGCCTTTTCAATTTATAATCTATATGTTGAATAAGTTAATAAACTTCTATGAATTTCAGGTTTTCCTCTTATTAAAAGGGAATACTTGAAAACACATTATGAGAATCAAATGGTAAATAATATTTTTTAAAGATTTTATTTTTTTATAACAGAGGGAAAGATCACAAGTAGGCAGAGAGGCAGGCAGAGAGAGACTTTTGTAGGTTCTACAAACTTGTAGGTTATTCTTTATGTTATTAAAATGAAAAGTAGTTTTCTGGTTTTATTTCTGAATTGATAGGTAGAATGAAGAATTATCTATCCCCTTTTTCTTTCTCAGATATTACTTTAAAATATCAAAAATAAAAGAGGAGTGTAAGTTTTGTCTTAAATGAAAATTGAAAAAATATCTAACCTCAGGTTTCTAAGAAGGAGGAAGGGTTTTAAAATATTCTATAGATGAAAAAGGGTTGCATGCAATTTGTAGAAGAAAATGCTTATAGTTTTCAGACAAAACTGATTAATTTTCTAAAGACATAAATCGTCAGGTTTGAGACCAGAAAAGAGAGATAAATTTAGACTAGTTACCAATAAAGAGATGAGGCAGAATTTAAAGAGCTGTATCTGCTTTCACCAAATCTCAACTAGGTTTTCAGGGAAAATTCCTTATAAAATTTAAGAAACATATAAAGCTAAGACTAATTAAATTGTACTACAGCATAGAAAATGCAGAAAGCTTCAAATTCTTTTTAGGTAGACTTTATAACATTGCTACAAAATCTAACCAAGATAATATACACAAAAATAGAAATGATAGATCAATATGACTTAATAATGCTATTGAAAACCTTAGAGAAAATATTAGCAAGTCTTAAATAGCCATGCTTTAAAATGAATTACATCTAATAACATGAAGATGTTTATGCCTTCAGAAAAATAGGAGTTAAAATCTGTTCTTAGATTAAAAAATAACTTTTAGTGAAATAAAAATGTATAATTTTTTCCTCAATTAAAACTAACATTAGCTTGAAAATACCAGTGACATTCTCACTGGTAACATTCTCCACTATTAACACTGTTTTTTAATATTGTGAGAGAGATACTTGTTGATATATTTGGGTAAGAAAAATGTTATCATATTGGATATGATTAATTCAAATCATATTTAGTTGCAAAGAATGGTTATAGAACAGAAAGCGCTTAGACCAAAGTGTCAGAAAATTCTGTAATGAATCTATGAATTGAAAGTGATTCCAGTATCAAAATTTAAATGAAAGAAAATCATCAAAAGTTTATGTGCAAAAACAAAGCTGTTAGATAGCCAGAAAAACTAAAATCAAATAATGGAGCCAGCTCTAAACCTAATAAAAATTACTATGTGTTCTTTTGAAAATAGAAAAAAATGTAGGACCTTTAAAAATCATAATAATGAAGGCTTTCTGTGAGTAAGAAATTTTTTTAAATGCCAATCACATGGGGCGCCTGAGTGGCTCAGTTGGTTGAGCCACTGCCTTGGGCTCAGGTCATGATCCTGGAGTCTCAGCATCTAGTCCTGGGATCGAGTCCTGGGATTGAGTCCTGCATTGGGCTCCCGGCTATGTGGGGATTCTGCTTCTCCTTTTGACCTTCTCCTCTCTCATGCTCTCTGACTCTCTCTTTCTCTCTCAAATAAATAAATAAAATCTTTAAAAAAACAAACAAACAAACAAACAAACCCAGAAGATTGTTTAATTAGCTGCATGAGGTAAAAAGATCCTTATCTCTAGCCCATATTACAAAGTAAAGCAAAAAGGACAAAGTGTGGGAAAGTAACTATAACAAATATTATGCATGAGTCTAATTTTCTTAAAACATAAAATACAAAGAGGTTCAAACTTCCAATTATAAAGTAAATAAGTCATGAAGATGAAAGTACAGTACAAGGAATATGGTCCATATAATAGTAATAAGGTTGTATTGTGACAGATGGTAACTATGCTTATGGTGGTTAGCATTGTATAAAGTACAGAATTGTCAAATCATTATGTTGACACCTGAAACTTATATAACATTTTATATCAACTATACTTCAATTATAAAAATTAAAAAAAGATAAAATTATATAGCATGAAAAATTAAAGCTCCCAAAATTAGTCATAAATAAAAATAGGAAGTGAACTGATAGGAGTAAAGATTTATACAAACTGTGCAGAAAAATTTGCTTGATTATTCACTAGCATTTGACATTATTAAGTTTTCTAATTTTTGTCAACCTGATAGTTAACAAAATATGCTGACCAATAATGTCCATTAATTGGAATTCCCTTTCTTAATTGATTATTTATACTTTCACTCATTTTTTTTCTCTCGACAATGTGGTTTTTTTTGTTGTTGTTTACAAAAGTCTTGGTTTTATTTATTTATTTAACAGAGAAAGAGATCACAAGCAGGCAGAGAGGAAGGCTAAGAGAGAGAGGAAGCAGGTTCCCCAAGGAGCAGAGAGCCCTTCAGGGGGCCTCAATCCCAGGACCCTGAGATCATGACCTGTGCCGAAAGCAGAGGCTTAACCCACTGAGCCACCCAGGCACCCAAGATCTTTTCTTTATTGTAGAACATTTGTGAACAAAATTTCTTAATTTTGATATAATATTTAAGTCTTTTAAATTTAATGTAATTATTTATATTGGCTTGTTTACAATCTTTGTGTTATATCAACTCTACTTCTAACATGTTTTTCTCCTTTCCTGTTTAGTTCAAAAATATTTTTTTCTGCCTCAAAATGTATTTATACTAGTTTTATTCTCTCAGAGCTCATCCTTGAAATCCATTCCGGTGTTTAACCAAATGTATATTTATTTTTCTAGCAATATTATAAGGATATAAGTATCCTTAAGTGAGAAAACTAACCCACTAAGCACCATTTTGTGGTCTTCTGCACCCTACCTCCTGCCCTTCACCATGTTGTAATTTTCCAAAAATTTTATTCTAGACTATTATTAAAAGAAGTGTCTTCTTTTCTTCTCTCCTCCTCTCTGCTCCCTTTTATGCCCCTTCCTTTTGTTAATGCTTTTAGGACAGCTAAGTGTTTTTAAATTAATTTGTTTATCATAACTTCTACTGCCTTATATGATCCTCCTTGATGTTACTTCTTTTTTGCAGGAGTTTGCATTTAGCTCTTTATGTGGTGACCTCCCTGAAGCCTTATTTTTCTCCTACCCGAAATTAGTTGGAAAATTTGAATTTTGAGGTTTCATTTTCCAACACCCGTTTTTATGACTCCATTCTCCTTTTACAAAAAGTGTAATTTATAATGTCAAATGAATTCTTTTTCCTTGCTAGCAAATTGACTTTTTGTTCTGGCACTTTCTGTTTTTCTTTGATGATGTTAAATTTTGTGAATATAAGCTTAGAGTGGAATTGTGCTGGCATTTTATGATCCCATAAATTTTACATTATTCTTTCATTCTGAGAAATTTCTTAGTCATTTTTTTCTACAAAATCACATTATTGCT
Source organism: Spilogale gracilis (assembly GCA_004023965.1). Lineage (NCBI taxonomy): Eukaryota > Metazoa > Chordata > Mammalia > Carnivora > Mephitidae > Spilogale > Spilogale gracilis. The sequence continues at coordinate 36,782 of PITA01012238.1, forward strand.
CTATTTTTTGTAAATCTATTATCTATGTATTGATATTATACTCTCAGCTTCCATATCTTATTTGCTTTTCTTTTAAAATTTCTTGGGCTCTTCCTGATTCCTTTTAAGAAACTGATTCTGCCTAATCCTGCAGGTCAGTAATTTATCTGCCTTTGTTTTTATTCTAGAACTCAGCAGAGTTCTCAGTATTAACTGTTGCTTTTTATTACTAATTCTGTTTGTTTTTTATGACTTCAGGTACCTTCTTACTGCTCCAATAATTTCTTAACTCATTGTAGATATTGAATATGCTTACATTATTATTTGTTGCATATGTCAACTCTGCCACATCTGATCAAGCCTCTCTTTCTCTTTCTGCTGCAGTATGTTAAATATTTATCTTATTGTCCCATGAGTTATATTTTTGGAGTTGTATACATAGTGGCTGATGATTTGTACCACAAATTTGTACCACAGAGGAGTAGCTAGAGCCAACTACTAGCTTGTGCCTTGTGTGATGATTTTGAGGTAGGGATGAACAGTATCCTAGACTAGAGCCTATAGAATTATACTATGTACTTTTGTTGTTCTCCTTAGTTAAGATCACCTGGCTTTCAGGGTGTGGACAGATAGGGAAGGATAATAATCTGAAGGACTAAGGTTAATCCAGATTAGTCTTGGATACTGCCTCTACATTAACCTAGGGGTCCTGGCAGTGCTGGATTAACCATTACTTTTCTGCCTTCCTGTGTCCAGGGTAGTAGGTGGGAGAGAAAATGACACATTTAAAAAAAATACTCATTTTCATACCCTACCCAGACTTACTTCACCTTAGACTAACGTTTCCCTGTTAGTCTCTTACGTCTAAACCATTTTACAGAATTTTCTCCTAGCTTTTATGTTAATGTGATAGATCCTTCAATTTATTTCTGCTTTTAGCATTATCTCCAAGATGCTAGTTGAGAAGAGGAAGCCAGCACCCAAACCAGTTGTCATCTTCAAAGGAACCTGAAGTTATCCAGAAAATTAATCCTACACATATATCTAAGATTGAAAGTGCTATTTGTTAACTAATATATTTTTATAACTCTCTTATTTTCTATTTCATAAATCTAAAAGATGATATTCTGTAATTTTGCATTTCATCCTCCTTTTAAGATCTCATTCTTTCCATTCTTATTTCCTTTCTTCTGCTTTTAATTTTTTAATTTTTTTTAATGTGTGTGTGGATTTTTGTTTTTTTTTTTATGGTCACAGTTCATTTTATGTAAACTTGCCTAAGGTATAGTGAATAGCTCTTTGGTCAGACATTAGTCTAAATGTTTGTGTGAACATATTTTTGGATGTGATTGACACTATAATCCGTTGACTTTAAAGGAGATTATCCTTAAGAATTATAGACCTCATCCAGGCATTGAAGGCCTAAAGAACAAAAACTGTGGTTCCCTGGAGAAAGTAATTCTGCCTCAAAACTGTCATAAAGCCCTCCCTGAATTTCTAGTTTGCCAGGATGCCTTACAAATTTCAGAATCTAGGCGGCAGTATCAATTCTTACCAGAGTTTCCAGTCTGCTAGCCTCCCCTACAGATTTAGAATATCCCAGCTCCCACATATGCATGAACCAGTTCCTTAAAATAAATCTCTTTGCACATATACACACACACACTATACATATTATTGTTTCTGTTTATCTGGAGAACCTTGACTGATGCAGAGATCTATACTCTGAAAAGCACTAGATTATTTGATAGGACTTAAAATTATAGGCAAAAAAAAATCTCTCCTTTTAATCTCCCAACTTTCCATTTAATATTTGTTGTGACTTTCTGAGAATAAAGTGATTCAGAAATACGTATGAGATTCATTAGGGGATCACAAAACTTTTTCTTCTAGTTGTTGACAGAACAGAAAAATAAGTATTAAAATACGTTTATTTTACATAAGATGACTTAATTGAGAAGAGTGGGTAGAGAAAAACTTTGAGATAGTAGACTAAATATTCATTCAATTTTTCCATACAACTTAACTTTTTTTGTCTACATTTTGTAGAAAATGCTTTTTTTTTCTTTTCAAATATATGAAACTGTTTTGGTTACTGTCACTTTTCATGCCTTCTTTGCTTCATTTCTTAGCATTCACAAAGCTTTATTGTTCCTCTTCCCGTTTTGCTTTTATCACAGGACTCAAGGTTATCATTATATTCTTTTGCATCTAACACCTTGTAGGGAAGGAAAAAATTTTCTTTACCCTCAAGTTCTTTCAACTGCACTAAGAATAAATTTACACTAGACAGATTAACAGGAAAAAAACTAAAGTTTTATTACATTCATATGGAGGCTCAATAATGACACTGAGACCTAGGGAAATGACCAAGGCAGGCAGTTTTTATACTTTTAGACAAAGAGACTGTAACTTTATGAGGAACTGACAGGATAAAGGAAATAGATGTTGGGAGCTTTAATTAGTGAGGAATTCTAAGTGGAATTTGGCTGAGATAATAGATGAGTAAAAAAAAAAAATCTATAGCTTTCTGGGTTTTAAAGTCTCTGTCTCTGGCAATAGGGATGTCTTTTTATTTCTCAGTACAGGGAGTGTGCCTTTTATATGGGAGATTTTATTTCCTACTTTCAGAGGACAGAGGAGGGCCTGAGTGTCCTTGCACTAGCTTCCCAGGTAGCTTCGATTCAAATTAATCAATATGCCATTGTGATACATTTTGGGTGGCCTGCCCTTGGTCCCTGTACCTTATTCTTTTACTTCCCCTAGTTCTACTTTTTGTTACTTAAGTGCAAGTCTTTCCCTACCTCTCCACTCTTGGCTTTTTATCTTCCTATAATTCTTTCAGAGGTTTAATGTTTCTAAGAATTTAAGTATTTTTATGTTTCTGTGTTTTCAGAATTATCTGTTTTTAGTTCCAGAAATATAAAATGCAATTGCATTTCATAAGAGAGAGTATATTGATTTATTTCAAAATATCAACAGAGTACTAATAAGAAAGGAGGCTCGCAGCTGGCACTAGAGGAGAGTCTAGGGTGGGCTCAAAGTAGGTGTACCATGAATGTGATAATAATAGAAGTACAGACTTAAAGATGAGTGAGAATTTACACAAAACATTGTTCATTACTTGTACAAATGTTATTAAAACACTGTGCCTCTCTAGGTGGACAGGGCAACTGCTATCAAGAAAACATGAAAGTGCAAATTTGAAACTACCTTTAGAGAATGATAAATAATTCACATATTTCTCATCCAGCACTCTTAATTTAGAATATTTATTAATCTTAAAGCTCACAATATGTGGGAAAATAAATCTTATGAATTTTTTTTTATAGATTTTATTTATTTGACAGACAGAAACACAGCCAGAGGGGGAATACAAGCAGGGGGAGTGAGAGAGGGAGAAGCAGGCCTCCCGCAGAGCAGGGAGCCAGATGTGAGACTCGATCCCGGGTCTCCGGGATCATGACCTGAGCCACCCAGGTGCCCCTCTTATGAATCTTTTTAACAAGGAAAGTATTTATATAATTTTAGGTTGAGATGACAAATTATGATGATGATAATCAAAAGTATGTAACAGAAAAGGTGGTATAATTTAAAATGATCTAAACAGAGGTATTTTATGTAGATGAGAAGCAACATATATTTTTGCAATGTTTCAAGAAATCCAAGCATATTCATGATAAAATATATCATGATTTAATTGTGGGGAGAAAGTAAATGAAAATTTGGAAAGCATTTCACAAGTTTCACAATTCACAAGTGTGAGTTCAGTGCTAGTGCAAATTCAAGTGTGTGTGTGTGGGGGGTATATAATGAGTTTTGTAAAGATTGCAGATTTAACTTGAATAATTCATATTTAATAAGATATATTTCTTTCTGGTAGTATATCATGTGCACTGAAATCAACATATTATCACTGAATTGCCTTTAGCACAAAATGTGCTACTTTAATAACAAATACAATAAAATAGCTATTTAATTTCAGGGCCCTATGCATCCGATTTGATAGTACATTCTAAATTAAATAGATAGCAAAATTTTTCTTCCATGCTTCCAATATCAGAAGAGGCCAAAACATTTGCATATGAAATATATTAACAGTCATGAAATACTTATCTTCACAGCCAGTTTCAGAGACAATATTTATTCAATGATGCAGTCAGAATTCAAAAGGAAATTTAGTGACAGTTTTATTTAAGAACATTGTCATCTTGGTTATGGAAAAAACAATTGGGATGTTATTTCTGCCAAGGAGATTTAGAAGCTCAAATCTGCCGGTTATGCAAATTCATTCCAAATAACAACTCTGACATCATTCAAGGACACTGTGTTTGTAAAGATTTTCTTCTACTGTGACCATTTTTGTAATTGTGCATTCAAAAAGAAAAGTTATATTTTCAACCCATTTAACATCAGGAAGAAAATAATGAAATCCGGGGGTGATTGTTTCGATGGTAACATTGAAATTGTTAGAGACTATAGAGAAATCTCATTTTCCCCATGATGCTCTTTATTTTTCTGCTTGCATCACTTCTCTTTCAGTTGTCTTGGTTAGCAGTAATGATGTACAGAATTAGTAATATGTTATTATTGTTGGACAAGTGAAAATATTGTAAATTTTTGAGTTTGTAAACATCCAATTAAGGATGTGTATTTCTCTTGTCCAAATTAATTCAGAACCATATAAGAGAGATTCAGGATTTAGATTAAGATCCAAAGTTTACCTTTTTTATTAATAGAGCTGAGTGAGGGACATGTTTTATAAATGTGGGAAGAGAACTTGTTACTATGCATTCCTGGTTTGAGCTAGTAATCAACCTAGTTAGGAGCACAATTAGAAAAATTAGGATTTCCATGCATTAATGGTCCCATGCATCTTTTGGTCAGACAGTTCCAGGGAATAAAAGATTGAGCTGGGCTTTCTAACTAACTTTTCTTCAGATTGCTATATTAACTTTCTGTTGCTACATAAAAATAGCCACAGATTTAGCAGCTTTAAACAATACTCAAGTATTACATCCCATGTAGGTCAGAAGTTCATGCATGGATCATGAGTCTTAATGATCTAAATACCACATTTTACAATGTACATATTGGCCAAGATTGATGCTCAGGGTACCTTTCCAAGCTCATTTGCTTGTTGGCAGAGTTGTTTCTTGCTATTATAGAACCCATGGCAACTTGCTTGTTTAAGACCTGATGGGTATTCTCTGATCTCAACAGAAGCCTGAACAATAGTATTTTAAAAACTCATCTGATATAGTCAGGCCTAACCAGAATAATCCTGCTTTTGATTAATTCAAATTCAGACTGATTCAAAACTTTACTTATATTTGCAAAGTGCTTTCACTTTTGCTATATAATATAACATCATTATGAAAGTGGATCCTGTCATATTCATAGTTCTTCGTACAAACAAGGAAAGGAGACAGTAGCGTGAGTTGTGTAAAAACTTGGGGTTGGGAATCTTTGAGGTCATCTTAGAATTCTTCCTTCCTCACATGCCAAACATAAAATTAGCTCTCTTTTCTAAGCTGTTAATATGAGATGAAGAGAGAAGTCAAGAGTTTATTCTAACTAAATTTTTTCACAACAAAACATTAGGCTAATAGGAAGATTGTTGCCAATCAGTATCTTGGCTTTGTTTTATTTTAAACATTTATTAGTCATACTTCCCTAGTAAAGACATAATCCAATAGTACTCAAGTATATTTCAAATACCCCCACTTACTCTGTGAATTCAAGAGAGATACAACTCATAATACTATATATTTTTTAATTTATTTTTTATTGTTATTTAAATTTTTTTTTCCAGTGTTCCAAGATTCATTCCTCATTCCCCACACCCAGTGCTCCACACTTTAGGTGTCCCCAGTACCCACCACCAAGGTCTCCCATCCCTCCACCCACCTCCCTCCAAGTCCCTCAGTTTGTTTCTGTGTCCAAAGTCTCTGTTGTTTCGTTTCCCTCCCTGTCATGCACCTATATTATAGATTCAATAATACAGTTTGAGCTAATTTATAAATTTTTTTTAAAGATTTTATTTATTTGACACAGAGAAACACAGCCAGAGAGGGAACACAAGCAGGGGGAGTGAGAGAGGGAGAAGCAGGCCTCCCACCGAGCAGGGAGCCCAATGTGGGACTCGATCCCAGGTCTCCGGGATCATGACCTGAACCAAAGGCAGTTGCTTAACCAACTGAGCCACCCAGGCGCCGCTAATTTATAAAAAATTTAAAACTTTGAAACTATCTGAAGTATGTGCATCATTTCCAGGTTTACAGATTTCAGTTCTCTGGCATTATTCTCTCTCTCTTCATTAGTTTTTTTCCATCTCTTCTTGTACTATAAAACTAATAAACATAAGTATTGTAAAATTTTTGTCTACTGGGGTGCCTGGGTGGCTCAGTCATTAAGCATCTGCTTTTGGCTAAAATCATGATCCTGGAGTCCCAGAATCGAGCCCCGCATCAGGCACCCTGCTCGGCGGGAGGTCTGCTTCTTCAACTCTCACTCTCCCCTGCTTGTGTTCCCTCTCTAGCTGTGTTGCTCTCTGTCAAATAAATAAATAAACTCTTGGGAAAAAAAATTGTCTGCTATTTACAATATTTAGATTACCGATGGATTTACTTCTACTGTCCGTACTTTCTTTTGTATTTTAGTTATTTTGTCCTACCTTTTGGCAAGCCTAGTAATTTTATTGAATATCTGTTATTGTTTGAAAAAATAGAGATGGTAAATTATGCCATCTGCAAAGAGGGCTTACCCCTTACTCTGCTAGGAAGATAGAGCAGGTGATTGATTAACTTAATCTAATTATGAACTTGCTGAGTTTGAGATGGACTAGAGTTGCAGTAGTAATATATCTATATCTGTTATACACTTTGCTGCTGACATGGCCCTCCAGTGATTCCAGATGAGAGCCTGAGATGATGAGGTTGGTCCCCTAGTGATCTCTGAATTTTATAATCTTTGTCTTTTCAGTACAGTGAGACTATGAAGAATGCTGTTCTGCTTTTCAAAAAGTTTTGGCTCACCTTCTTTACCTCTTACCTATATAATCCATAATTTGAAAATATCCTGAGAGGCAAATCATCTGTATTTATAGCTTTCTTCTATGACTGTCATTTTATCAGAACTTTGTTTACTCCCATCTCTAAATGTCATGTCTCCAATCATACAACAATACCAAAATACTTGCTGACCTCTCTGACTTTCAGCTGCAGGCCTCTTCCCAGGTCCTTTTTACCCACAACCTTAGCATCTCTCCATTTACCTTGAAACAAATACCTGCAGAATTTCCCTTACCTCTTGGCTTCTCCTCTTCTGTGATAGGTAAGTCTTTCATCATTACCGTAACAGCATTTTGCTGCTTTTAAATAAGAAAATGCAAACAAATTAGTAATAAATAAATTTGTAATTTTCTAGCTTTTTAGGTTAATTTCCATGAAAGAATTGTTTGGGCACATGCCATTCCTGCTAACCTAGTTTTAAAAAAGCCCGAATCCTTGTCTTAAATTAATAAACAAGAGCCTGAGAATACTGCATTTAAAGATGCAAGTTCAATTATAGAAGTAAAATGAATGAAAGAATTGAATAACTTATTGCTCCTGCTTAGGTGTCTTCCTTTTATCACCAAAGTCAAAGATGATGTAAAAATCTCTGTTAAATAGATTTCTGGTTCATATTTTAAAAAATCACATCTAGTTGTCTGATTGATATGTCGATTAAAAAGTTCTTAAAGATGATTCTCAGTGGTGGGTGAAGAATTTAGAATTTAAAGAGGTTGTATACAATTTTTGTCTTATCCTCAACATAATGAAGCATTATTTCTATGGTCCTAAAAGTGATTCCTTACTAGTTATACAGTCTACAAGTAAAAGGAAAAATTATGACTGATAAGATCATCATGTTTACTGTACTATTTAGCATCATGATTATAATTGAAAACTGAATCTTGGGGAAAGCTCAACCATAGAACTTAACTTTGTATAAAAATAACATACAGGGGCAGTTGGGTGGCTCAGTTGGTTAAGCGACTGCCTTCGGCTCAGGTCATGATCCTGGAGTCCTGGGATCGAGCCCTACATCGGGCTCCCTGCTCGGCGGGAAGCCTCCTTCTCCCTCTCTCACTCCCCCTGCTTGTGTTCCCTCTCTAGCTGTATTTCTCTCTGTCAAATAAATAAATAAAATCTTAAAAAAATAATAACATATGGAGGAAAATTTAACTTGGAGTTTTATCCAGAGGTCACCAAGAGTTACATGCAGTCACTTTCAGTAGAGGGATAATTAACATGTATCTGGGTTGATGGTAAAATTTACCCTTCCTGGAGCTGTTTCTGGCCCTATTATTTTATGTTAGATGAGAATTAACCACACTTTAAACAGTATCTATTTGTCCATATATACATAGATAGGTAAATGCTTTACTGCAGAAAAAAAATGGTGGCTGAACTAAAGTAATAACAGTAGGAATAAATATATTATTCCATCTCATTTTAACCATCCTACATAAAATCCCATATGTATTTATTTGTCTTACTATACATATGTATTACTTTCTTTATAAATCATTCATTTACGTATTTATTTGAGAGAGACAGAGTGTGCGTGTGTACTGTGTGTGTGTGTGTGTGAGAGAGAGAGAGAGAGAGAGAGAAAGCATGGTGGGGAGGGTCAGGAAGAAAGGGAGAGAGAATCCTAAGAAGATTCCATGTTGAGCACAGAACCTGATGAGGGCTTGGTCTCAAGACCCTGAAATCACCACCTAAGCTGAAACCAAGAGTTGGATGCTTAACCAACTGCACCACCCAGGGACCCCAAAATATATTACTTTCTTATTTGCTGACATTCTGATTTGATTTTCATAAGGCATATAATAGCAGGTCTATGGCTGATAGACTGATATTATTTCACACTACTATGAAAGTGTCCCAGTGCTGCTTTACGATTAACAGCAGAGCACTGTAACAGCCTTTATTTTTCACTGATTATTCTTAAGCTTAAGTATGTTTTAATGACTAAATGATAATGCTAATCTCAGTTTCTTCATGAGAACAAAGAGCAATGAGCAATTTTGCGATGAATAATTTTAGGTCATGACTGCTAGTCCTCAGATAAATTAATTTGCAGAGGATATGGTAAAAAAGGGAGTAGAAGAATAGTATGAAGTTTAAAGCCTCTATGGGATGGCCTTTTGTTATATTTCCCACATACTACAGGCTTGTATTAAGTCTATGTTGGGGGTTCATGTTAATGCAACTGTCAGGAATCATATTACATTTTAAGAATTTTACTCATTTTTAAAATTGTGCATGAGTGTGAGGATTCTGGAATATGGTATTAATATTTCTTTTATTAGTATGCATTCTAAAGGAGTATATTACTTTTCATGTAACCTACTTTTGGCCAGTTTAATAAATATTGCATCCAGTGTATATAACATAATCGGTTATATATGTTCATCCTACATGTTAAATCAAATTATAAATTTGGTTACCAAATTTTGTCAAGAGCCATGATTACAGAATATATATTTGTTATTTATGATTAAAGCATTTATTTTCTCAGTTGGTTTCTCTTACTGTAGAGGATTAATCGTAATATTTCTTGGACCATCATTACTAGAGAGAGGCACCAATAGCATATGCTTCTGGATATGTATTTGTATATTGATTGGTTATTTGAAGATTTATGAACAGTTCAGCCACTTTAAGCTCAAATTTTCCACCTATGCTCATTTTTCTAACACCTACCATGTGTGCTCAGAAATGTACATCCCTTTGTCAGGAAGTTTGGGATAGCTTGTCATATCTTTTTAATGATACTTGCTGTGACACTGTTTTGTTTTGTTTTTTTAAAGATTTTATTTATTTTAGAGTGAGAAAGAGACAGAGTGAGAGGAGAGAGGGCCAGTGGAAGAGAAAGAGAATCTCAAGCAAACTCCGTGCTGAGTACAAAGTCCAACATGGGGCTCCATTTCACGAACAGAGATCATGATCTGAGCCATGAAATCAAGAGTTAGATGCTTAACTGGCTGAGCCACTCAGAGGCCCCTGTGACACTGTTCTTAAGAGCTTATTCATATAATTTATAACTAAAAAATAGTGAATGAAATCTAAATGTATCACCATGGGTATTATATAAAGCTTAACTTAAAGCACAGGAATTTAAACTATACATTTAGACAAGGAGTTTGAGAGCAAAACACACCCTTTTAAAGGCAGAGGGTTTGAGCCATCATGGCAGATATGAAGGTAAAATATTATTGTTCTAAGAATCCAATAGTCTTAGATTTGGGTGGGAAATTCATGGGAAACTAGATGGAAGGCTTATACATGTATAAAAACCAGTTTTAGTACAAAATGGAAAGTTGCTGCTTGTTGTGATAGTTATCTTTAAGCCAAGAGGAATCATTGAAAAATGTGGTATTTGGAGTTGTGTTTCAAGAATAATTTTCCTTAATAGCAGTCCTTGGGAGTGTAGTTATAGATGGGAGAAATTTGTTATTGGGAGACCATCATGAACACATGAACACTGAAATTTGAAAACTATTGTAATAGCCAGGCAGAAAAGAACAATGCCTGAAACAAAGTAATATTGGTGGGAAAGAAAAGGCAAAGGCCATAGTTAATTAGTTAATATTTTGCACAGTACCTAATTTTCTTAGCTTTTCTTAGAAACTTAAATTTATACTAGAAAAAAGGAAAAAAAAATACCAAGTATCTACTATGTTATTTACATCAACTCTGTTTATGATCTTTAAAAAAAAAAAGATTTTATTTATTTATTTGACAGAAAGAAACACAGCTAGAGAGGGAACACAAACAGGGGGAGTGGGAGAGGGAGAAGCAGGCTCCCCGCCGAGCAGGGAGCCTGATGCGGGGCTCCATCCAGAGACTCCAGGATCATGACCTGAGCTAAAGGCAGTCGCTTTACCAACTGAGCCACCCAAGCACCCCCCCTGTTTATGATTTAAAAAAAAAAAACAAAAAAACACTTCATTTAATCAGACCCATTTTGCAGCTGAAAAAAACAAGACCAGAGATGGTGAATAACTTTCCAGTGACCAAGGATAGAGCTGCTAGGCAGTATTTAGGGTTTTGTTCTTCACATTTTTTACGTAGCATTTTCAGGCAATTTCCTCAATAGTTATTTATATTTTCCTTAAAGGAGCCAATGATAAAATGCATTAACAAAATCCGGTCTTAAAAACAAGTAGCTTTTTCTCCTATATATTCAGCAGTGTAATAGGTGGCACTCCTTACAGAGGTTTGGCTGAGAATATCATGACATTTGCATGGCACTTCTGAAATAAGGAAGCCCCCTTTCCAGACACTAAAAATGGGTTAATAAAAAGGGGCAATGAACAATAAAGAGATAAAAAATGTGAGTGGCCCTTCAGGCACCTGCGTGGCTCAGTTCCTTAAGTCTCTATGTTAGCTCTGGTCATGATCCCAGGGTCCTGGGATCGAACCCTGCCTTGGGCTCTGGCAGGGAGCCTGCTTCTCCTCCTCTCCCTCTGCCTGCCGCTCTGCCTACTGATTCTCTCTCTTGCTCTGTCAAATAAATACAATCTCAAAAACAAAACAACAACAACAAAAAAAACCATGTGAAACTGAAGAGCCAAGTGAAGGGAGAAAATCAGGACAAGATCAGTGTCACAAAGTTAAAAAGCAAAAGTGTGGTGCAAAGGAAGAGCACCCCTCTGCAGAGCTGTTCCGTGGCTCTGTATGGTGAATAATTGATTAACCCCAAAGTCTTCTCTTGAAAACAAGAACACATATCAATGTGCTCCACTTTTTAAAAATGTTTTAAAGAAACGTACACTTAAATATCATGGTGCTGTCTTAGTTTTACTGATTTTTCTATTGAAAAAGGGAAGAGACATATGAGTGAATGACAAGAGACCAGTCCTACAGGGATTTTTCTGAGTGAGCTCTCCTCCACCTATGTACATTGTGAAATGGGAAAAAACAAACAAACAGCTTTTTTCCAAGCTTAACTTCTTTTTTTTTTTTTTTAAGATTTTATTTATTTGACAGAGAGAAACACAACTAGAGAGGGAACACAAGCAGGAGGAGTGGGAGAGGCTTCCCACTGAGCAGGGAGTCCGATGCTGGGCTCGATCCCAGGACTCTGGGATCATGACTTGAGCCGAAGGCAGATGCTTAACAACTGAGCCACCCCGGCACCTGTTAAGTTTAATTTCTATCTCAATGTTTTGACTTGTCCTTCTAACATGCTAATATATGTGAGAAAAAAGAAGAGTGTTATGGGCATATGTACATTCCTGTTATATAACATTTCCTCTAAGGAATGTAACTTGATGATAGATAATAATAGCAACTGCAGAAAGTTCACTGTGTGCCAGCCACTGTTCTAAGCACTTTGCATATGTTAACTTACTAAAAACTAATAGTATCTCTACAAGGTGGGTACTATTAATTTAAAGGAAACTGAAGAACAGAAAGGTTAAGTAACACACCTTATACAGTGTGTAAATGATGGAAATGGGATTCAAACCCAGGCATTCTGACACCAGTGTTTGTGATTATAATCACAATACTCTATTCAAATTTATGAAAAAATCCAAATTTTAGTAATTTAATTATCAACAGAATAAGAGAATATTTACAGGATAATAGTTACCAATAGAATAGGATAATATTAACCCTAAACCAACTAGTTTATTATAGTAACTGTGATTATTCTGTAGGTGCCTTGATTATGTAGCATTTTATAAAATTATTAGGAAATACTTATAAAATGTGTGTTTTAAATTACATGTATTATTTTTTTTAATTCTCTTTCTGTTTGTTGTATTGAGTTAATTATTAGGAACACTGGGGAGATTGAGGCTTGTCATAAGACTATAGATGTAGACACGTGCCTGGAAATTGTTCCTTTCCTACTCTGTTCTCTTTTTTTCCAGGTAAAGTTGGGCCTACACCAGATTAGTAAATAGCATCATAATTATGATAATCAATGATTGCATTAATTTCTGGGGGAAAATTAATCATAAACAGGTCTAAAATGATTCAAGTAACCAAATATCAGCATAGACAACTGAGATAAAGAAATTAACAAAATGCATTTTGCCTTAGAAATCAATTGAATAAGCTAATGTTGATAGACACTTCAGAATTTTTATCCATATATTCAATTCTATGGCATTCTGGCATATTAAAAATGGCACTGTGTTTATATGAGTTTTTTTTTTTCTTTCCCTGAGACAGCCAGAGAGGAGAGTGTAAGAGAGAGGTGGGGAAGGGGCAGAGGGAGAGGGAGAGAGAGAATCTTAAGCAGGCTGCGCTTGTGGTGTGGAGCCTGACACAGGTCTTAATCTACAGCCCTGAGATGGTGACCTGATCTGAAATCAAGAGTCAGACATTTCACTGACTGTCACTGAGGTGCCCCTGTATGAGTTATTATCAATAAAGTGATGAGGGAAGAACCTGACATACAATAAACACTCTACAGGTGTGTGCTAAAAAAATAAATAAAACATTTGAATTGGCCATTCTAGTGCAAGTCCCTGTTACGATAAGACTTAGAGACAAGGAAATTCACTAACTATTTAATTTCTTCATTCGTAAAATAAGGAGACATACTTGATGATGCCCCTCAATGTCACAAAGAGACTATAGTTTTATTTTCTCATGATTGTGTAGAAAGCTATTGACAGTTGAGGCAAAAGGTGTTTGCACAGCTTTTTGATTCAAGAAATGGAATAGAAACTATTTTCTTCATAATATGACATTTCTAGTAATGTCATTTCTATAATTTTATGGTAATTGCTAAGATGGTCTGACTCAGTGTTATATTTTAGAATTTTGAATAAAATAAATCTATTATTTTAGAACTCTTATTCACAATTTTTAATGACAGGGAAAACATAATAGAATTTTTGAAAAGACAGATACATGATACTAACACTTTAGGAACTAAGGCTTGAATATCCAGCACTTGATAGTTTTCTTCACTTGTTGGGAAAAGAAGTCATATATAAAGATTATATTGAGAATATAAAAAAAATGAAGTCAAGGAGTAGATAGAAATAGTGAATTTTAGTTCTCAATTGATGTTTTCATGTACATTAGTGATATTTATTTTATAAATTATTCAATCAGATCAAATTTTTGCAAATTTTTATGATTTATTCTTAAACTTTTTTGTCAGCTATAAAGGTTATTTTTATAGATTGCATATATTAATTGTTATTACTGAAATATATGAGCACAAATTTATCACTGTTTATATTTGGTGTTTATTTTTATAATATATATACTTTAAGAAGAAATGTTAAAATTTTCTGGATGCATTTTTCATATATTTGAATTACCACATTTTTTTTATTTAGTCATTGATAGTGGGATTAATTTAATATTTCTAAAGATAAGCATTCTTGTATTTTAGGTACTAAACACTAATAGTTCCTTTTGATTTCTTTTCATTGTATTTCTGTACTAAGTTGATGATAATTTTAGTATTTTTCCTTTGTTTTCACAGGCCATGTGAAGTGTATAGTTTTCTAACTTTGATTGCTCCTATTTAATTTTACAAATAATGTTTTCATAACATTAATTGGGCCTCTTTTTCTCATTTACTACTAAATGGCTCTTATTGGATTATGAATATTTGATCTTATAGGTAAGGTAAAATTCACTGGTAAGAACTCTCTGTGTTTGTTGCCTTTTGGCATGAAGAAAGATTCTCAAGCTAATATGAATCAAGTTCTCATATTAATATAAGCAGGAGTGTACTATGGTACAACGATTTTGACTTTGGGAGACAGCTTGTCATTTTCTTGTAAAGTTTGTACTTCCCTATGTTTCAACAATTTGTACAGTGGTTAATACCCAAGAGTAGTGCTCCTTTGTCTAACATCAGTAAAGTGTATGACTGGACTCTATTCTGTTAAGTTGATCTAGTTGTCTCTTCTTTCACCAATACCACACTGTTATCACAATTGTATTTCCAGTATTTTTAATTTGTTCCTTTTCATAGATATTTGCTTATTTTGCTTGAACTAGGTGTTTTTTTCCATAATTGCTTGTTTTTTTTTTTTAAAAAAAAAAGAAGACTTCTGCCAGATGTCTTGATATCTGCGATTGTGAAACCTCCAGTGTTACTTTCCTTTTGAAGATTGCTTTGGCTATTCGGGGTCCTTTGTGTTTCCCTACAAATTTTAGGATGATTTGTTCTAGTTCTGTGAAAAATGCTGTTGGTATTTTGATAAGGATTGTGTTAAGTCTGTAGATTGCTTTGGTCGGTATGGACATTTTAAGAATATTTGTTCTTCTGATCCATGAGCATGAAATGTCATTTTCTTTCAGCAGTGTTCTATAGTTTTCATAATATAGGTCTTTCACCTCTTTGGTTAAGTTTATTCCTAGGTATTTTATTTATTTATTTTTTTATTTTTTGGTGCAATGGTAAATGGGATTGGTTTATTTTAGTATCTCTCTCTGCTGCTTCATTATTAGTGTGTAGGAATGCAATGGATTTCAGCGTATTGATTTTACATCCTGCAAACTTACTGAATTCTAAGCAGTTTTTTGATAGAATCTTTGGGTTTTCTATGAGTATTATGTCACCTGCAAATAGTGAAAGTTTTACTTCTTTCTTACCATTCTAGATGCCTTTTATTTCCTTTTGTTTTCTGATTGCTGTGACTAAGTTGAGAGTGGACATCCTTGTGTTGTTTCTGATCTCAGGGGAAGAGCTTTTATTTTTTCACCATTGAGTATGATATTACCTTTGGGTTTTTCCACATATGATCTTTATTATGTTGAGGTATGTTCCCTCTAAACCTACTTTGTTGAGGTTTTATTGTGAATGGGTGTTATACTTTGTCAAATGCCTTTTCTGTATTTATTGAAAGAATCATATGGTTTTTATCGTTTCTCTTATTGATGTGACATATCATGTTGTTTGATTTGCAAGTATTGAACCACTCTTGATCCCAGGAACAAATCCCACTTTATCTTGATGAATGATATTTTATTTTATTATTTATTTATTTATTTGACAGAGAGATCAGAAGTAGGCAGAGAGGCAGGCAGAAAGAGAGGAGGAAGCAGGCTCCCTGTTGAGCACAGAGCCAGATGCAGGCCTCGATCCCAGGACCCTGAGATCATGACCTGAGTTCAAGGCAGAGGCTTCAACACACTGAGCCACCCAGGCGCCCAAATGATATTTTAAATGTATTGTTGGATTTGGTTTGCCAATATTTTGTTGAGGACTTTTACATCTGTGTTCATCAGAGATACTGGCCTATCGTTTTCTTTTTTTTTTTTTTTTTTGTAGTATCTTTATCTGATACCATTGGTATCAGGTAATAGTGAACTCATAGAATGATTTTGAAAGGTTCCCTTCCTCTTCTGTTTTTTTGGAATAGTTTGAGAAACCTAGGTATTAACTCTTCTTTAAATGTTTAGTGGAATTCACCTGTGAAGCCTTCTGGTCCTGGACTTTCACTTTTTGGGCGTTTTTAAAATTACTAATTCACTTTCATTGCTGGTAATCTGTTAAGATTTTCTGTTTCTTCCTGATTCCATTTTTGGAGGTTGTATGTTACTAGGCATTTATCCATTTTTTCCAAGTTGTCCAATCTGTTGACATTACAATTTTTAACAATACTCTTTTATCCTTTGTTTTTATGTGTCATGCAAAACCATTGTTTCCTTGTTGATTTTCTGTTTGAATGATGTAAACGTCGATATAAGTGGGGTGTTAAAGTCCCTTAATTATTGTATTACAAATGATTACTCCCTTTATGTTATTACCTGCTTTGTGTATTAGGGTACTCCTGTGTTGGGTTCATAAGTACTTATGATTGTTATATCTTCTTGTTGGATTTTTCCCTTTATGATTGTATAGTGTCCTTCTTTGTCCCTTGTTACAGTCTTTGTTTTAAAGTCTGTTTTGTCAAATGTAATTATTTCTAACCCGGCTTTCTTTTCACTTCCATTTGCATGGCAAAGAAGCATTTGTCTCCATCCCTTGACTTTTAATCTGCATCTGTTATTCGGTCTGAAATGAGTCTCTTGAAGGCAGCATTATAGATAGGTCTTGCTTTAAAAAAAAAAAGATTTTGTTTATTTATTTGACAGAGAGAAACACAGTCAAAGAGAAAACACAAGCAAGTTTAGTGAGAAAGGGAGAAGCAAGGTTCCTGTCATGCAGGGAGCCAGATGTGGGGCTCCACTCCAGGATCCTGGGATCGTGACCTGAGCTGAAGGCAGCCACTTAATGACTGAGCCACCCTGGTGCCCCGTAAGTCTCACTTTTTTATCAATTCTATCACTGTGTCTTTTGATTGGAACATTTAGTTCATTTATAGTCAAAGTAGTTATTGATAGGTGTGTACTTATTGCCATTTTGTTACTTTTCTCATGGGCTGTTTTTGTAGTTCATCTCTCTTCCCTTCTCCTGCTCTCTTCTCTCATGGTTTGCTGCTTACTTATGTACTTGGATTCTTTTTTCTTTATCTATTACTGATTTCATAAAAATATTTTATTTATTTACTTCAGGTAGTGGGAGAGAGAGTGAGCATGAGCTACGGTGGGAGGGGTAGAGGGAGAGGGGGAAGCAGACTCCCCACTGAACAGACAGCCTGGACACAGGGCTTGATCCCAGGACCCTGAGCCATGACCTGAGCTGAAGGCAGGCACTTAACCGACTGAGCCACCCAGCACCCTTATTACTAGTTTTTGATTTGTGGTTACCATCAGGTTTATATATAACATCTTGTGCATATAGCAGTCATATTAAGTTGATGGTTGCTTAAGTTTGTACCCATTCTAAAAACACTAAAGTTTTACTCCTTTCGAAACCCTACCACATTTTAGGTAAACGATATCATATTTTACATCCTTTTATTTTGTGAATTTCTTGACTGATCTTTATGGATACACTTAAATTTACTACTCTTGTACCTTGTATTTTATTTTATTCCTACTATGGTCTTTCTGCTCAGAAGTCCCTTTAGCATTTCTTGTAGGACCGGTTTTGTGGTCGTGAATTCCTTTAACTTTTGTCTAAGAAACTCTTATTATCTCTTTCTATCTGAATGATAGCCTTGTTGAAAAGAATATTCTTGGTTGCAGATTTTTTCTTTCAGCACTTGGAATATATCATGCCATTCTCTTCTGGTCTGAATAATTTCCCTTGTGTGTAACTGTTTTTTGGTGTTTTTTTGTTTTGTTTTGTTTTGTTCTTACTGATTTTAAAATTCTCTGTCACTACTTTTTGCCATTTCAAGTACTGTGTGTCTTGGTGCAAATGTCCTTATGTTGATTTGTTAGGGGCTTTCTGTGCTTCCTGGATCTACATTTCTGTTTCCTTCCCCAGATTCAAGAAGTTTTCAGCTATTATTTCTTCAAATACATTTTCTGCATTCTTTTTTCTCCCTTCTCTTTCTGAGGCCCCTATAATGTGAATGTTATTACACTTGATGGTGTTGCTGAGTTCCCTAAGTCTAGTCTTTTTTTTATTATATGATTTCTTCTCTATTCAACTTGAGTGCTTTATATTATTCTGTTCCAGGTCACTGATCCATTCTTTTTTTTTTTTTTAAGATTTCATTTTTTTATTTGAGGGAGGGTGGGGGGGAGAAAGAGAGAGAGAGAGAGAGAGAGAGAGAGAGAATTAACAAGCAGGGAAAGGGGCAGAGGGAAAAACAGACTCTCTGCTGAGCATGGATCCTAACCACCCAGGATCCCTGGATCATGACCCAAGCTAAGGACAGTGCTTAAGCAACTGAGCCACTCAAGAATCCCTCACTGATCCATTCTTCTGCTTCTTCTAGTCTGTATTTATTCCCTCTGATGTATTTTTAATTTCAGTTATTGAGTTCTTTATCTCTGATTTTTTTAAACTATTTTTTAGTCTTTTTAGTGAAGGTCTCACTGAGGTCCTCCACTCTTTTCTCAAGTCCAGTGAATGTCTATATGACCATTATTTTAGATTCTCCACCAGGCATATTATTTATCTCTATTTCATTTTCATTTACCTCTCTCTTATTATAATTCTGTGTTATTCATTGGGGACATACTTCTCTATCCCCTCACTTGGTCTAATTCTCTGTGTTTGTTTCTCTGTGTTAAGAAAGTCAGTTACATATCCTGCTGTTAAAAATAATGATCTTATGAAGACGAGGTCATATAGTACCCTACAGTGCAATGTTGCCTGTTAACGTGAATCTTGGCTTCAGGAATGTCTCCTGTGTGTGTTGTGTGGGCCCTACTTTTATGGTTGAGTCACATTTGCCTTTAGTCCAGTCATCTGCAATAGTCTCTTCACTTTGTGGGCAGGATTTGATCCCTATATTGTTAGTAGGCCTAGGCTTGAGTTGAGTTAAATCAGTGTTTTCCAGAGATGTGGTAGCATTGAATTACAGTGTGTTTTGAATGTTGTCCTCTGAGAAGCTTTCATTGGCGAGCAGGGTTTGTATTTTGTTTTTCAGAATAAATAATTTTCAGTTTTCCTTTTTTATACCCAGTATACTTGATATAGAGATAGAGGTGATAGGGACATATCATTTTAAAAAGGCATCTGGTACTTTTTATCTACTTCATATTTTCAGAATTCTTTTTTTAAATATTTTATTTATTTATTGAAAGAGAGGGAGTGAGTGAGAGAGAGCATGAGAGGGGAGAAGGTCAGAGGGAGAAGCAGACTCCCTGCGGAGCTGGGAGCCCAATGCGAGACTTAATCCTGGGACTCCAGGATCATGACCTGAGCTGAAGGCAGAGTCTTAATCTACTGACCACTCAGGTGCCCCATATTTTCAGAATTTTTATACCAATGTTTATAAACTTGCAGATTAAAAATATAGAAAAATTAGATTTTTTTTCTCTTTTTCAGTTTTAATCCCTGAAATTTTCCTTAAAAGTAATTAATGTTTATCTTTCTATTGTACTTATATTACTATGACCAAATTAATAAAATTTAATATTTATTTGTTTCTTTTTGGTTTTATATTCCTATCATTCTTTGCCATAAGTAATTTAGCTTTTGTAGACAAATAATAGTAAATTTAATGTTATTATTTGATTTAAATCCCCAAAATTAACTAAGATCTTCATAGAATACTTGTGGGTTATAACAGATAAGGACAATAATCTTTTAAAGAAAAGAAAGCATTGTAAGTTAATCTTTGAGGTATTTACAGAGATGTTCTCCAGTGTCATTTTTTTTGGTGTTTTGAGCACATTTCTAATTATATATACATAGCTGCAAAAGTCCATCAAAAATTTTTAGTTTGAAAAGCCATTATATATCATCTTAGGTTTATAACATTTGACTGGATGAAAAGGTGTTGTCAAAACACCTTTACATTTAAAATTCTGGGTCTGTTCTACTTTGCTACAAAATTCTCACAATGTATTTACTGAACTGGCTCTGGCATAGAGACTGCTATTTGCAGCTTCCCAAATTTGTGTCACTGTGATATACAGCTTGATTGCTTTATTATTTTTATTATGTGGAATAAATTCAAGGTTATACTAATAATTATGTCACTTTCAAGCCCTTGCATTTTATACACATTCTTCAGATAGATTTCAAAAGATAGATTTATAATTCATGATATGAAAATTATGTATAGCTATGGCAGATTCACAGATGTGTGCTTAAATGTTAAAGTAAAAAGATGAAAATGACTGAAGAATATATTTCTGGGTCATACAAAGATTTCTATATATAACAAGTTGGAAGTGTTGTGACTGTTTTTGTATTTTGCCATTTTTTTTTCTTCAACAGAAGATCAGGAGACCTATCACAGTTCACCAAATGTTTTCAGTGAATGAGATAGTGCATAGGTATGCATGTGTTGTAAAAATTATCACTGTCACACACATAATGGATGTTGATTACATTTTTTTCCAGTGCATCCCACTGATCAGTGGTTGAAACAAAAGGCTCTGTTTCTTTGGTATGGGTGATTAAACAGTACAAACAGTTGCCCAGGATTTCTTTGTTATGTATATGTTGCATATTTGCTGAGGAAAACCTCAGTTTTTTGCTTTTTTTTTTTTAAAGATTTTATTTATTTGACAGAGAGAAACACAGCCAGAGAGGGAACACAAGCAGGGGGAGTGAGAGAGGGAGAAGCAGGCTTCCCGCCAAGCAGGGAGCCCGATGTGGGGCTCGATCCCAGGACCCTGGGATTATGACCCAAGCCGAAGGCAGACACTTAACGACTGAGCCACCCAGGTGCCCCGGGAAACCTCAGTTCTGCTTTCTTTCCCATTTCATTGAGTTTTGTCTACAGAATTCGCAATATACAATATACAAACAACCTCTATTTTTTACATATATGTGTATGATATATATGTATGATATATTTACATATGTATGATACATATATATTACGTGTGTGTGTGTGTGTGTGTGTGTGTACGCAAAAGCAATACAAGCTCCTCTTTTGACCTGACATGCATGCCCATTCCCATCCCATTTCTCTGCTACTTTTGTAATAAAATGCCTGGAAAGAATTTTTCTCTATATTCCCTGTCTTCAAATTTTCTCTCTCCACTTTCTCTTAAACATAGACCAAGAGGGGGCGCCTGGGTGGCTCAGTCGTTAAGCATCTAGCTTAGGCTCAGGTCATGATCCCAAGGTCCTGAGATCAAGCCCTGCATTGGGCTCCCTGCTTAGTGGGAAGCCTGCTTCTCCCTCTCTCACTCCCCCTGCTTGTGTTCCCTCTCTATCTGTGTTTCTCTCTGTCAAATAAATAAATGAAATATTAAAAAAATACAAAAACATAGACCAAGGGGCTTTTACTTTCACAGTTCCACCCAATCTGCACTTATAAGTGACACTAGTGATTTCTTCATCATTATATCCAACATTAAATCCAAACTAGATGTTTCTAGCTTCATCTCATTTCATTTCTCAGCAGTATTACCATCTGCTTTCTTATAATATGCTTTTATTTTACTTGGCCTCAAGAATTTTGCACTATAGTTTTCTTTATATAAGGGCTGTTTCAGTCTTCTTTGATGCTTGCCATTCATCTCACTGGTTCATCTCTTCTGTCCTTGATGATGTTATCCAGTTAAATGCCATCTATATGGTATTATAATATCTCTATTCAGAATGTCTTGATCTGAAGGCATATACATACAACTTTCAAGTGCTAGAAATAGAAAGTTGGAGAAAGAGATGACCTTATCCTTTAAATGCTTGGTTAATAAGAGAAGAAATTACTTTGTCAGATGTCAGATTAAAAGAAGTGTTAATTATATAAAAATCTTAGAGTAACAACACGATATATGTTAATACAAAAAGGTAGCTAGAGTTGGGGATGTTGACAGAAAGAGACAGTGCAGAAAGAGACTTCAGCATGTGGAAGATTGCTACCATATACTTTTAAAAAGTATTCTATTGAATTCTATGAATACTGTTTTGCATGATTATAATTAAAGCTAAATGTCTACATTGATGATATACTCGTTGATTTAAAATGGATATGGTATATTTTTTCATTGTACAGAAATGTACTTTATAAATTTTGTAGAGGGCTGGTAAAATGTCCATATAGCGATATATTTCAATTCCTTATTCCATCATTTTCCCTACAACCCTTTCATATCTTTCTGATATTGTCACAGAAGAAAATATGTATATATTTTATATGTATGTTTATATATTTGCATACATATGCATTTATATATTTATGCACACTACATAAGAATGTTTCTGTAAAAACAAGCATAAATGTACTCTCTCTACAGAGTTATTACCAAGTAAGTCTGTACAAATTCTGGAACAAGAGCAATGAGAGTTAACCATTTTGTATCATTTTTTTCTATGTCCCTTATTTCAGTAAATCTATTAGCTGCATGTTAAAAATAATCTCTGATCACATGGATTGCTCTATGAAATAAACATCTCAATTTTTTAGACAAACCAGGGGAAGAGCTGTCACATAATCTTACTCCAGGATTTTCAGTACAGCAGAGCAATTATAAAGCAGGGCACTGTCTAATGTAGCTGACACGTAATCAGCTTCCACTGTTGTTTGGACAAAATGATGTGCATTAAATTTTGAAAGAAAAACATCTTTATTTGAGGAGGAAATTATTCCTAAATGGCTTTGCATTAGGTGAAACAATATTTTTCGTAATGATAATGCTATTCTGAAAGGATGCCACAAGTAAATTTTGCCTGATGAAATTATCTATATCTATAATCTATCGTAATTATTTCGGAAGTCAACATCAGCTGAAGGTCTGTAGAGAAAAATGAATACTAGTATTTTCAAAATTCCAACTTCTAAAAATTTCTGAGCATCCATTAATAGGACAACAAAACATCAGATAAGGTCTAGGTAAATAGAGAAAGTTACAATATAAGATCAGCAGATTGTCATCTTTTTATATATCTGTGTCTAGCATCAATATAGAACTATGTGTTATATAAATATTAACTCACTTTGTCTTGACACCAATACTGTGAAGGAGTAATTCTTATTATTTTCATTTTATTTTAATTTTTAAAGATTTTAGTTATTTATTTGACAGAGAGTCCGTGAGAGAGTATACAAGTAGGGGGAGCTGTAGAGGAAGAAGGAGAAGCAGGTTCCTGGTTGAGCAGGGAGCCTGATGTAACTCATTCCTAGGACCCTGGAATCATGATGATCTGAGCTGAAGGCAGTTAGCCGACTGAGCCACCCAGGTGTCCCATCGTATTATTTTCATTTTAAAGATGAGAAAACTGAAGTATGGAGAGGTTAAGTAATTTGCCATGGTTGCACATCTGGCACATTGCAAGCCTGGAACTTGAAACTAGGTATTCCGATTCCAGAGTCTATGCTCTTAAATAGGACTTTATGTCTAATTTAAGTACTAAATTCTATGATTAATTTAAAGGGGTCGTCTAACACTGTTATCTCATATGACGAACAACCCTGCCACATATTAGGAACAATTAAGATGTGAATAATGAAACAAGAGAGGGAGAACATAATCATGAAAGTTGAAGGACAGCAAATGGAAAAGATGAGGGAAAAAGTCATGATACATAGTCACAAAGTAAAATAGCCTTAGTTCCTAGTAAAAAGATCTGTTATCAGCTTTCTGTCGTCCTTGGTATAATTTAAATAATGCTAGATTAGAGAATAGAGGTTAAAATTTGAATTCTATATCTGCCCAGTAGTGCATGTGTTATCTAGGGCAGATTGTGCTTTTCAGGAGTCATTCTCTCATTTTTATAAGATTCCTTGAAAATCTCTAAGTCTATGCAGTGAGATTGTCCAATCATAGGGTTTGCTTTCAGAGAATATAATTCTATGAATCAGAATAGGCAAAAATTTTATTTTTACTTTATCTTCATGTGTATCTATGTATATGGTATAATACTTCTCATATGACTCACAAGAGTGAGTGCACATTTACAGACAGCCTGCATGAGCATGAGCTTTTTTGTGTGTATTTCTCTTTTTGTGTGCTTCTCTTATTCCCCCACTAATGTAGTAATATAGTTTAAACTGCTATGATACCAGTTTCTAAAGTGAAATGTATAGACTACAGTGAAAATAAATGACCTAAGGCTTATTTTTGTCTCTTGTTTATGGGGAAAAAATGACATTTTTTAAGACTTCTGTCTTTGGACTTTTTTTTTTAAGATTTTATTTATTTGACAGAGAGAAACACAGCTAGAGAGGGAACACAAGCAGAGGGAGTGAGAGAGGGAGAAGCAGGCTTCCCGCCGAGCAGGGAGCCCGATGTGGGGCTCGATCCCAGGTCTCCGGGATCATGACCTGAGCCGAAGGCAGTCGTTTAACCAACTGAGCCACCCAGGTGCCACCTGTCTTTGGACATTTTTAATCTCTTGCAACTTGTTCAAGTTTTTGACACTGTACAACATATGTCCTGATATTTTGTAATTATATTTGTGTTTAAAACTTTGTCTTTAAAACTTAGATATTTTCTGCCCATAGTCATCAAATAAACATTCATTTACATGTTTCATTCTTACATTCTAATCTTTCTGCTGATTTCATCTTGTCTTATTTTCACATAGTTATTATTTTTTTCTGGTGGCAGTTTTAGTCCCTTATGGCATCAGTTGAAATGTAAGTGAATAATAACAAAAGAAAATATGACTTAAGAAGCTAGAGTACTAGACTAGACACCATGGATTTGAAACATTTTTTTTCTAGCTTTGCTCTTCTCTTTATCTCCTTCGTGATATTAGCTAACATCTATGAAAACTCTTACTTGTTTTCTAATAAAAAAAAAACTGAAATGGTTGTTGGACTAATATCTTCATATACTGAGTCCAGATCCTTCTATTCCTAACCTTAAGGTTTTCACAGCCTGCTAAATCATCCTGTGTTCTAATTTTCTCGGAGAAAATGTTGTCATTCATAATCCCTCTTTGATTTCAATTTGTGACAATAAGAGGAGAATTCTATCAACTCTCGGAAGATTAAGTGAAAACTGACAAAATGTGATTGGGATTTATGAACAGCATTGCCTATTGTTAGAAATTAAAAAACCCTAGCTTGAAAAATCTAAAAAAATTCTAATATTTAAAATAATATAAGGGAACGCTCAAAGAAATATGATTATTTTTGGCAAGAGTATGGAGTGTTATAGATGCAAATGCTTTAAAGAGGAGAAAATCATCAACACTTTTAAACACTGCCAAAATATACTATATATTCTCTCTCTGTAAATGTTATATATATTATGTAATATAAAGTATAGCATATGACATATGCATGCATATGACATATGCATACATATAACATATGGGACATGCACATATGTAACAT
Source organism: Spilogale gracilis (assembly GCA_004023965.1). Taxonomy (NCBI): domain Eukaryota; kingdom Metazoa; phylum Chordata; class Mammalia; order Carnivora; family Mephitidae; genus Spilogale; species Spilogale gracilis. Next base: position 62,553 of record PITA01012238.1, read on the forward strand.
ATATGACATATATGTGCACACATATAATATATTATGTGCGTGTGTATGTGTGTGTGTATGTTCAGATAGAGATCTTGAAGTACTAACCTGCCAAATGCTTTTTCCTATGTATAATAGTAATCAAAATTAAATATAAACAATTTACATTATAGTAGCTTTATATTAAAGACCTCTTTATATGTCATATTAACAGTCATATAAATAAAGATGAAACATATATCTTGGAAATAATTTTTTTTTTTTTTTTTTTTTTATTGTTACTAAATTTTTTTTTCCAGTGTTTCAAGATTCATTCCCCATTCCCCACACCCAGTGCTCCCCGCTTTAGGTGTCCCCCGTACCCACCACCAGGCTCTTCCATCCCTCCACCCCCCTCCCTCCAAGTCCCTCAGTTTGTTTCTGTGTTCAAAGTCTCTGTTGTTTCGTTTCCCTC